>JAGDQP010034633.1:0-15612 GCA_022664845.1 Lepisma saccharinum | reverse complement strand
CCACTTGAGATAGCTCGATTGAATAGAGTGAAAGATCGTACTTTTTTGACAACATAGTGAGTTAGGCGACTCTTTTTTTTTAATTTGCGAAACAATAATTATTGAAGATACCAACGAATATAATACTTTATTGATACCTGCTTTTTCTGTAATTAAACTTTTCTACTCTTAAACCATGAAACTAGCTGATTTTGCTTATTTTTACCCCCTTATAGGAGAAAAATACTGTGGTAACTCCCCCAAGTTACGGTTAAGTTCTATTAATTTTCTGATTCAAGAAATGGTGTTACAAAGCAAATTCAATTATAAATTACTTATGTCTAGAACACAGATTTTTATTATGTGTCTTATTTTTAGCTTAGCCTGGTTTTACACGCCTGATTTAACTGAAACATGTCCTTAGCTGTCATAAATACGTTGATGCTGTTTCAATTGTCCATAAGGATCCATATTTAAATATACTTTTGACTTAGGTAATTAATATTCTCGCCAAAACAGAGGGTAAAAATATATTTGTTTTTTTGTTATATTTCGTTGCTATTAAATTTCTAATGCCATAACGAACAAAATAAAGTTTCCCTAACTTCCCCTGGTTTACTTAGAAATATATTACGATTAAAAGCGGGTCTGACCAGAAATACGCTCTGCATTAAAGGTTGTTTGTCTGGTTCAACAGCAAATAGATTCTTTAAGTCTTTACAGGGTTAAACACATTGTAAACTATACTTTATTGCAGAATATACGTTCTCAGAATTGTGACTGTAAAATGCGTAAAGGTTATTTCTTTAAATTTTGAGGACATACATTTTTCTTAAGTTCCTAAGTCATAAAATATTGTGGCCAAATTATCTCTATATAATAATATTATTGGGCTTCGTGTATTGTATACTTATTTTATGTATATGTGTACTACATGAGAACAACATATCGTAAAATTTCTTCTTTTTTGTCTTCAAGTATTTTCGTTAGGTTCTTTGTTTGTTTTTCGTCCCTTAGCAGGATTCAAACGCGAGATCTTACGAGTACTAATCACTTGTATTATGTTGAAGAATACTCAGGTACACAAGGTTATTTAATTACCATTTCACAATTAATAAGATGGCAGTTCGTGAACTTAAAAGTAAGTGAAGTTACAGACGCTCTCTAGCGGAAAAATTATTTACTATGCTATATAGATATTCCATTTTTTTTTAAAAAAAACTAAAAGTTATCTGAAAGTTTATGCTATAAAATGTATACGCTTACACTTTTGTACATAGAGAACGTACGAACGGCACAAAATATAGAACTCGGAATTACATTAAAACACAAATGTGAAATTTATATATGTTTACCACGTGTCACAATATCCTTCAACAGATGAGTCTTCTTCCAACAGGTGAAACTGAGGGGAATCATATCCCAAAATGAAGCAAAAAATCGATAGAGAAAATCATTTGGCGAGCACTTTATGTAGTCTATAAACAGTTTGTTAAAAATAGTTAATAACGTAGCTGCCTCAGCTGGCCAATCGCCGCATGGTAGAATATCTGATATATTTGCGATGTGTCCTCAAATATGCTCAAATTTAACATCTGGATTGAAGAATGCTGTTTTAAAAACCAACATTAGATAAATATAATAATTGATTGTATCTAGAACTTACCTTTTGCACTAAAGATTTTGTGCATTTGTACTGAATGTACCTCTCTGCTGAAGCAAGAAGTGCACACACGGTATCAACATTTATACAGCACTGAACAAACCCTGCACATGCGCGACGCAGCTCATCAAGGCCGTAGTAGTCAGCAGCATTCATTACACCTGGAACGAGATTAGGACTGAATGTGTGGCTTAACTAATACAAAACTTAGGTTAGCATTACTTGCAAGAAAATTCTGGTTTGGTCTTACATTAAATCTAATGAAATGGACGTAAGCTAGGACAAAGTAACGTAAACAGATTGGTGCTCGGCCACTTTTACTGCAGTCATTGGTTTGCAATTTCTTAAACCAAGTAGTAAGTCGTTATAAGTTGGTTTACTTTTTTTTAAATGTAACCTAAGTCTCCTATTTGCAACCACTTAAAATTCTGTGGCGGCTTGTGATAGCAAGGGACGTGCTGCAATTACATCCACATGTAAGCATACTCAGTCAATCTATGTTAAACAATTTTCTGGATTTTTATGCTTCACTAAATTACCCATAATGCAACTTCTCTATCTAACTAACAGATGAGCATCTTGATGGATAAGCATAAAATATTCCATTTCTTGATTGATTTTTCTAAATAGGTTCATATACCTTAATTCATAAAAGAGTAACATGTGAAGTGCTACTTCATCAACTTCACCTGAAAAGCCGCCACTGTTAAAATTTCTGTATTCCATCTCCACGTGAAAACAAGAATACAAATCAAATATAAGTAAAAGCTACTTCATTTATATTATGTTTGTGATGAGTAGAAGTGATAATCATTTGCGAGAAGAAGTTACTAGTCCTCTCTATCTTAATTTGTCTTATCTGCTTATCCGGTTCTTTCCTTTTGTACATTATGCGTGAAGTACCAAGCAGCCGTAGCTCAGCAAGATTAGAGCGTTGACTTTGCATTTGGAAGCCAGGGGTCGATAGCAGCGGCCAGCCATCATGATTGAGGTTAAAGTTTTCCAAGGCCCCGTCTGAGCCAAAATTGCCTAAAGGCCGTAACATTCAAACTTACACCCCACCACCATCCGATATATATAGCATGTTTTAAAACTACACCGGCGAACTATGAGACATGATAGTATATATAAAAAAATAAAGGAAAAAGTCAACCGGATGGAAATTCAGCCGCGTTTCGAAGCTACAGAAAGCTGCCGAAAGCATGGGAAAATGAACTCTAAAGTTTCATATTTCTAACACCGCAAAGACTAGGGCTGATGCGGCATAGTGCCGTCAAAGGTTTTATACCTGTCCTATTTAAAAACGCATATTCGAAATTGTGTGATGGGTGTGAAAGGAAGTCGTCAAAGGAAGTAAGTAGGTGATTCCAGGATTTTTTTTCTGAAGTAGAGATAGGTCGAAATGAGCACAAACTAAACGACTTTCCGTATGAGTAAAGATGACATACATCATCATCGGCATCCACCGGGAAAATGATATTCAATTTCTTTGATAACAAATAAACAAAATATTCCATTCAAGAATACAATTCTTACTCCAGATTGTTATGCGACCACAATTTTTTTTTGGAAAATCGTTCGGCATATGAAATCTCCTTGAGATATCGCCTTGTTGCAAATAACCTGTTTGCTGGGGAAACCCATTCCATTCATACTCATTTCGACTCATTTTTACTTCAGAGAATTTCTGGTAATCCTCTAATTCCTTTGGGGAATCCCTTGCGCACCCATTGTGGAATTTTGAAAATGTATGTTTAGATAGTGCAAATTTAAAGTCTTTGACAGTACCATGCCCCATCAGCTCTATTGTTCGTGGTGTTAGAAATATGAAGTTCTAAGATTCATTTTCCCACGCTCTGGGAAGACTATAGAGCCCCAAACCCATTTTCCTTTATTTATTTATGTTTCTGCATTATCATCCCTCAAAGTTTGTCGGTGCAGTTTTAAAACACACTGTATATCAGTGATTCCGCCAGAACCCCCTCCTAAATCCTCGAAAACACCCCCCTCGATTTCAGAATGTGTTCCGGTCAAAAATCAATAGAAACTGCAAAACTCCACTTACACCTTCCTAATATTGACTTTATACCACCCAAATTGAGCGAGAGAGAGAGAGAGAGAGAGAGATATGCTTGGTGGTGAGGGGAATATTTTGCTTTAATCTGTATTTCTGTACACAATCTGATCATGTAAGATGTATGCTTCTGTGGAGAAAATAACTATATATTTCCAGTTTTACTGAACTGGGGTCGTAATGAAAATAGTCGGTTTATAGGAAACTATAGTAAAAGTCTTGCATTAATTAACAGGAAAATGCCTATTCCCAGCGAAGCTTCTGAAATAAAATTGAGATGAAAGTTCTTTGTGAAATGAAAGTGAACGTAGTCCTTTGTAAATTGGATATATATGCATTCTTCTTTGACAGCTCTCCTGTGAAAAGTGAACATGGGATAATAACAACTCGGGCAAAAATTAACCAGGTAAAAAGAGAGAAAGAGTAAAGCAACAAAGAGGCAAAAGGACAGAAAAGCATAAATGCACGCGAACAAAGAGGGAGAGGGAAAAAAGTGAGCTGTAAAAAAGCTCAGACCATCATATGGGAAAAGGCATGGATGTTCCAGTCCCCATTTAGAGTTCTTACGCTATACCTGCCGATGTCTAATCACGGACGAGCTCACCTCTGTTATTGGCTGCTGACAGCGTAACGCAATAAAGAATATCTTCACTGTTGTCACGGTGAATAAATAAAAGCTTCGATTTATATAGCAGTTTAAAGAAATGTGCATTGTAGCTGATTATAGGAAGAAGAAAGGCGGGAGATATAATTCTATGAATAGCTTTAGTGCGCTGCAGAGGGCGTGATGTGTGAACAACCAAATTGGCAACATCGTGGCCACTTTCTTTCAAGAACACGTCACTAGTAGGAGGAGTTACGCCGGGAATTAAAGCGCAAGGATAATAGTGAGAGAATAATCTTTTCTCGCACATAGCTAAGAACATAAAGTTTTTACTAAACAATATTTAACATTTCACTCAGTTTAACTTCAAGGAACGAGAAAATTGCGAAATTCGAATATGCTGCGACTCATTTTGTATAAGTGGAAGGACAACACAAGCCATCTTTTCCCCTTGTGAGATCTTGTAAATGTTCTCAACGACTAACGGCAGCCGGACGGTTTAATGGCTTCGTGTAGTCCTTCTAACAGGGAGCTTCTATAGTTTCAAATCCGACAGGCCATTCTGTATGAGAGTCTACCTCCGTTAGGTTCTCGTAAACATAAATAAAGTTCGTTAGTTTGTTGTAACTGTTCTCATCCTCTGGGGCGTTTGGTTTTGCTAACTCTTCTAGAGTTTACTTTCTAAGGCGAGAGGGTAGAGGATCTCTAAGGCGAGGCACAATCTAACCATCAACCCTGTTTTGAATAATGAGCTATTAAAATCTATACGGAACAAGAGCATCTTTGAGTTATCAGTTATCGAATCAACACAATGTTAGTAAAGAATCCATTTAACATACCTGTAAGACACTGTAGTTCGATGAAGTTCAAGAACTCGACGATCTGGGGGTGCTAGGGTTCCTGGCAGAATCCTAGGTTCTGCTGGAAGTCCTAAGCGGGCACGTCTGCGACGACGGAATTGTCTCTAAACTAACTGACAATTAGCATTTGCATGGAGGCACCGTCACTGAAGTTCTCTCTGAAGTATAGAACGGAAATCGAAATCAGGGCTCTTAACTAAGAGTCTGTACACACGGGAATGCCTGGTGTTCGGACAGTCTTTCACAGAACTGTAAGTGTCTGACAAATGGATTGTCAACTATTGCCTAGTGCTTCGGATCTCGACCGGTTAATTTCAATCTATATTATTATCTCTCACTGTGTAAGAAATTACTCTTATAATTTTTTGAGTGTCCGTAGTGAGATTGAGACAAACTCGCGAACTTTAAATTTTCATCTGACTGATCTTAAAAATCTCCAAACTTTGAACTTTAGAAACTGAAACGAACTATACGAATAAAGTAGGCGCGACTCAGCACTGCTAGACACTTGGCAACTGGTCCTTCACGACTCGTCCTCAACTGGTCCTGATTGTTTTGAGTCCTTAATTTTTAAAATTTGGTAAATCAAGGTTTGAAGATGGCTGGGAAGGGAGTTACTTTGCGTCTCTCATTGCCACGAGATCCGGTGATTTTAGAAACTACCGTTATACTTTATTGTAATATGAGAATTGACACTTGATTTTCTGAAAATTGTAATCAAATAGCGGATGTTCTTCCTGAGAAATTTTGAGTAAAATAATGTACTTCTGAATGACACTGGAGACTTGAAGGTCTACAAGATCGCATTTATTGGAATTGATTTGATATACATTTCCTGTTCTAAGAATGTTGTTTTCGTCTTTAGCGGAAATCGAAACCCTATTTTCCAGTTAAACCTTGGCTATTATTACATGAATTTGGAATTTCTCCTATACTACACAGGATTACAGGATATGATCTAGGTGGCAGGATGATATCATTTTGTAGTGTCTTGTTCTTTTAGAGAAATGACGTGTTTTCTGCATATGACAATATTGGATATTTTCTTGTTCTAATATTATTAATTTTTCTCGCTGCTGTCCATGCTCGAACATAATTAAAATCTTGCTCGTTGCTTTACAATGCTATGAGGCTGGTTGGGTTATGACTTATGCTACTCTTACCTACTTTTTTCATTTTTTTAACTGCGGTTAATGATAAACTCAAATTTGCTCTACATTAGACATACAGGGTGATTGTGTAAAAGTGTAACAGGGTAATAAAACAGCTTCTAGTGCACAGAAATCTTTGAATCAAAGAATCCTCATACCAAAATGCATGTCGGGAATCACATGGTGATGCTTTTAAAAGCAGGGTCGTCTCGGGAATACCTCCACGGGGGGAGGGTCAATTTCGAAATTTTAAATAGCAATAGGGGTTGATTTTCTTCCATTGAAACAAACACTAAATTTTGAATAACTTTGAAAAGGAAACACCTTTCGATAGCTTATACCGTTTGGCAGCTCCAAGACCTAATTGGTTACCAAAATTAACATTGTGTAGAGGGTTTTCGCGACTTTTTGGATGCTATAACTCAAAGGGAATAGTAAATAAAGGTTCGAAACTAAAGTGGATTATTAAATTGCATATTCAGAATCAAATGGTGAAATTTTGGAAAACATGGAGGGCCCGAGAATACTGCTCTGGGGTCCAACTTCAAAATTTGAAATAGAAATAATGATTCATTTTGCTTTGTTTGAAACAAACATGGAACCTAAAACAACTTTCAGATGGAATATAGTTTAATATCTCGTAATGTTTAGCAATTACAAGAGTTAATTTGTAGGCCAACAGTTAACTTACAAAGTAGCTTTTGTGTCTGGAAATATTTAAAAATCTTTCCTCTGAAAGTTTTTTCCTCTGAAGTCTGTCTATACGGCACTTCGTCAATCAAATTATTGTTTAAATAGATGTATCTGGTACTACTTCGATGTGTGATTTGCTAAGCTAACAGCGCTTATATCATCATGTGTCGAGCTATGACGTCATTGTGGTGATCCCGCCGTGATTTTCAGCGCTTGTATCTTCGAAATTAATTAGATTTCGAAATTTATACAGAGGAGTATTTCCATTTCAATTCATCCAGGTAAACCCTAAATTGTCCCTCCCATTGACGATCTTATATCTTTGTGATACATGCAAAGATACTTGTATTTTTTTTTTTTTGTCTTCCCGAAAAAAAAAATCTGTGAAGAGTTACATGCTCTCAAAATAGTTGCCAGGGATGAAAATGAGTGTTCTTTGCAAAAATCAATTTCTGCCAATTTACGGATTTGCATGAAATAGAAAATATATTTGTCTCACGTTATATTTTGTCGTATGTAAAAATCATTACTGCTGAGTGACTAACTACTTTTCCAAGAAATTAACTGCAATGTTGCCAAATTTAATTCGAAATTACCGATTTTTGATAATTTTTAACTCGAGTCCTATTAGTCATATTAAGATTCGTTTTTTCTTTTTCTTTTCTTTTTTTTTTTCTTCATGTGATAGATATTACCGAAATCTATAAGGATCTTATTTTGGTTTTCACCTAAAGTTAGTATTTGGGGCCATTTGCCGATCTGAATTGTTGATAAACTGCCAAAGAGCCATTTTTGGACGCCATTTTGTAGAAAACACCACTTTTTAAAATTTTGAAATTTTTGTAGTAAGAGCAGAAATACCTGAACTTTAATGTCCCTCTCCCCCTTTCTTAGACGCGGCCCTAGATGTGCTGTTTCCCCCCCATAAATATGTGTAACAGTCTTTTATTTACTGTGTATTTATGCCATTAGTTTTGTCATTTATGATTCAATTTCTTATGGATAATTAACATGTAAATATTTTAGTAATTTTTGTTTGTGAATTAAAAAGTAGTTCTCAATCTCCGTACCAGGGCTTTAATTCGGCTCCTATTGCACATAGAGCTTTGAAACAAAAAAAGTACATACCAAATTGCATATGCAGAATCACATGAACATGCTGCTGAAAGCAGTGGCGTCCCGGAAATACCTTCACGGAGGAGGGGGGCAATTTTAAAATTTTAAATAGAAACCGGGGTTGACTTTGCTTCCTTTGAAACAAGCGTTAATTTTTTAACATTTGGAGGAAAGACTTTTCGTTATCTTGTAACTGGCAAACGGTGAAAAATAGAAATATATATATATACGAGTGTCTTTATTTTGTATATACTTTTTGAAAAACGAAAAAGACAAAACGAATATTCGCGACCATGATATAGACAGGCCTGGATGAATTGAAATGGAAATAGCCAGAGGAACCTTGTTCCTTGTTTTGATGTGAATAGTCACCTCCCGAAGATTACGACATTATTTCGAGGTGGTTATTTATACAAGAAATCAAGGAAAAGGGTTCCTTTGAGGAAATTAAAGATCGTTCACTGTTTCGGACTTACAGGCACTCAAAGTTACGAAGACACTGTCACAAAATGACGTCATATCGACGCCTGAGGGACGACAGTACAATCTTGACGCGTCGATATCTCGACACATGATGACGTAAGCGGTGTTGGCTTAGTAAATCAGGATCAAAGTAGTACCCGATACATCTACTTCATTGAGGGAGTGCCTCATAGAGAGGTTTCGCAGCGTAAGAGTTTTGTTGTCAAGAAATAAAATGACTTAATAGGAAAAGCATAGGAAACACCTGTAAGCTGCATTCGCCAATCATAAACACAGCTTCAATAGACTATGTGTATTGGGTACAACGAGTGTGATTTACGTAATTACTTTTCTAGATTCGACGTCAATTGTAACGATGCCGCCTTAACTTTGGGTGCCTACAGCTCCAAAAGTAGGTAAGCCTATATTTCGAAGTACACTTTCCAAAGGAAACTTTTTCTTATTTTGATGTGGATCACCTCCCAAAGTTAAGGGCATTATTTGAAGGGCATAAAATGTATATATATATATGCTGTATGTGTGTGCCTTGTATCGTAGGATTTGCTATGGCAACGTGTAACATATTTGTTTCAGTTACTAAGGAATATCCAATAAAGTCCATTAACGTGGCGAGACAGTTTTTTAACAAGAAAAGCCAACTAACCGTGAAATCACTTTTCGCAGAAGCCATGTGCTCCATTTTCCTGATCAAGAAAACATAATTTCTAATGGAAATTCCAAATTACAGTTACATATTCGCTCAACCTTTCCTAATATATAGGAAATACTCTAAAAAGTAACAAACGCGTGACAAATACAGCTTTCGTGGGAGACTTTTTTTTCCTCCGCTTTGAAGTCATCATTTAGTCATTTCCCGTCCTTATAGACAAGTCACGCAAGTAGTTCTATTCGCGTAATAATTCTTTGTATCAATTCGCATTGCGTTATCATGATAAATTCAGCGAACAACACTCGCCCTGATTGGTGGTAAGTTTCGTGCATTTGCAACCGCTCTTCCGGTCCAGATATCTGACTATAGGACGAAAACGAAGAAAGCAGAAAAATGATCATTGGAAGCCCACGCTCTCAGAGGTTCATATCTCTATGGGATCCTTTTGATGTACGATCAAGTGAATGAGGATTCCTCTCACCCCCACCCCTTCCCGTGCTTCTAACAACATTAACTCCACTGAGAGAATGCTTTGTGTTGTTACGGTACACACTCGCCTCGTTTTCCCTCTTTATGAGAGCTCTCGCGCACAAGGAAACGCATATATACGTTCTTGCTCGTCGTTGATGTATGGTTCAAAGACGTTAAAGGATAAAGCGATAGCTGTTTTCCAGACTGAAAAACTCTCGTACCGAATTATAAGCTCTTGTATCAAAAGAACAAACAAGACGAGGTTAAAGACTTCATTTGATTTATTAGATAAGACCTACTTTGTGTTTGGTATCGTAATTCTATGAACAAAGTTACAAATAGCTGTACGTTTAATTATTTTATTCCTTTTGTATAGACTTATACAATGCTTAGACTGCGTCTCCTGTAAGTAGGGTAAGGTTACGAACAGTCGGACATATGCCATAAAAGCAAGCCTTACGTCATAAAAATAGGTATAAAAATTATCTCTAGTTTGCGGACATAAAGCTCGATATTTAAGTTTTACCCCCTTTAAAAAAGACATCATGTACCAGAAAAAAAAATATCATAATAATTCTTGTTCCCTAGTTAGCCTAGAGAATGTCGAAAATTTTATGTGAGAATTACTAACGGCATCCTAAAATTTACGGTAAAAACATGTCATTTTTTAAAAATAGTTTTAAGACAAATAGTTTTTTTTAGCATTTCAAATGTTCTGTTTTGACTTTATAACTTAAGCCATACAAATAGTGATATCTGTTAAACATATTATATGTCCTATTTTAGGTTTTTCTATATAGAATTCAGGAGCCTTCCTCTTGTCGGCCAGGGTGACCGATAGCTAGTGTTTCTATACTAGTTTTCTTGTAATGATAAGTTTATGTTTCAATTGTTCCTAATAGTGACCCATGTAGGTAAGTAGCAATGCTTGCTACCTTGTAATCAAGGGGTCCCGAGTTCCATTCCTACTTTAAAATGTAAGTCACGTCCTTAGGACCTCATCTTTATGCGATGCAAGGCAATGGCAAACCACCATCAGTTCACCTTGCCATGGACCTTTGGGTCACGAACTGGTGGTGGAATGAAATTTCACGTGATATTTCACAGCACATTATGGGCTTAGAAGGGACGCTATCGAGACGTGCACTTTGAATGCAGAAAATGTTATAACCATTGGAAAGAGCTATTAACGCTATACAACATACGTAAAAAATAGCTGCTCAATTGCAGAACTTACTGATAAATATCGAAATTTGATTTTTGTGGTCGTTTGGAGGAAAAAAGAACGAATTCGAAAGCCAAACTTTGCAGATGAATTCCTTGCACCAAAACAGAGTAAAAAGATATCTTTGTCATTTGTCGAATTTCGCTTCGTTTTAGAGACACAGGGGATCCAATTTGGAGCCAGAAATCGATTTTTTTTACATACAATGTTAAATAAAAAT
Source organism: Lepisma saccharinum (assembly GCA_022664845.1). Lineage (NCBI taxonomy): Eukaryota > Metazoa > Arthropoda > Insecta > Zygentoma > Lepismatidae > Lepisma > Lepisma saccharinum. Next base: position 4,424 of record JAGDQP010034633.1, on the reverse strand, counting down.
AATATTTCGCGGCAAATCATAAAGTATGGATTAAAGTAGTGTTTAGCGTTTGGTAATTGATTTATATCAATATGGTGCATATTACGAGTTAAAATGCGATATAATAAGTTTTTGAGTGTTGCAAACCTTGTATATTTTTAATGATACTACGACTGTTTATACAATATTTTGTATTCCCAGTGATGGTAAACATTGTGAAGCATTTCACACTGGTAATACAAACATGTAAAATCAACATATGCAACGTGAAATTTGATATAATATTCACAGTTTGCAACATTGAGTTCTGTGCATCATACATAATGCTTCATCATTAGAAGCATATCAAATATACAATGAACCTATTTTGAGTTATTTAGAAAAAAATAAACTTGATATCACGTTGGGATAACTTTGCTTTAGAATATCCGATTTTAAAAATAAAAGAGGACAAAAAGCACTAATATTGAATGCCTGAATGTCCTTAATGAGCGGTTATGTTTTTTTTCAAATATAACCTTCTTTCAGCTACAAATCAGAATAATATTTTCCACAAAGATGAGTTACGTGATTGTGCATATCTCTGCTAGTCAACAAATTTATACGATATTTCGCTATATTTATCTTTCAAAGAAAAGTCAATAATAGACATGTGTCGAAGCATTTGTCCATCGCTGTATCATTGCAGTATGGTTTGTAGGATGAGTATCTTTTACCTTTAAGATTTAATAGAATATGTGGAAAAGTATTATGGTCAATTTTCTCATAAGTGAAGTTTGGGAGGTTGATACGGAATGGAATTCAGAACAAATCTCCTTCCAATAGACCCAGCTAATGAGTTACAAATATGAATTTAACGGTAGGGATGATAACTATTGAAGCTTTAAGTTGATGAAAAATACATAAGAAGGAAATAAAATTATTCAATCTTGCAAAATTATAAGAACCACTAGAGAAATGCCTTCCTCCAATATTTCAAAGAAAATTCGAAAGGAAACATTTTTTTTATAATGTTCTTTTCTTCCCAACATGGTCTCCCTAATCATCTGACATCTTTAGTGACGAAGAAGAGAACAAAAGATTTCAACAAATTCTAATCTCTTGAGAACTAAGTCAGCAGTTCCTTAAAATCACGAAGCTACAAAGGACAGAACTGGAAACCGAGTTTCTCTAATCACGCAAGACATGCAATTATCCTTCCTCTGTTGATTATAATCCCTCTTCGCTAATTAGTAAAGTCGGATTGAACTAGCTTTAGAGTTGTGGAGATGCAGAGAAGAATAGAGAAAGAAGCTGACCATTCAAAATCGCTTAGGGTAGTGTGTGTGTGTCTTGTATCGTAGGATTTGTTATGGCAACGTATTGTTTCAGTTAGGAAGGAATTTCCAATAAAGTTCATTAACGTGGCGAGAAAGATTTTTAACAAGTGATTCGTAGTTCACGTTAAACTATTGTGCTCCTAACTTGGGGATGCGTTAGTCGCATAAAAATGAACTTAAAGTTACACTTGTAGCTCAGATTTCCTCTCTTGAATAGACCAAGTCGGTCGAGGTTCAAGCCTTGATGTATCTAACTTTGGAACGCAAGCGCATGTTATATGCATTGTCAAATAGCAGTCCATTAACCAATGAATATCTCAGTGCTTGACTTTAGTTTTCCTTAAAATACACGGAAAGGTTAATCAAGTAAATGCTGGGTTCAAATTAAATACCAAGTGACGTTAAGAATAGGGAGTTACTCTCATTACGAATTCTCTAATCAAAATTATTGCATAATGAAGCGAGCGGACCTCTTGACTTAAAATGTTACCGGAATTAATGATAGTCGACTAAAAAGACACAATTTGAACTTACATGACCAGATCTAGGTGTCACTAATTTAACTTCATGAAACGCGTGTACTAAAATCTGAAACGATTGTGAGGAGGAGACCTACGTGTCTCTGGTTCAAATAACTTCTGTAAAAGTGACGTCGCAATCCCTGGACTAATGTCTGATGACCCCAGAGTAGTCACTTTCCTAATTCAGTGTGTGTCTTAATCCTCTAGTCATTTACCCCAGTGCAACTTCAAGTTGGCTACGTTTCATTATTTCCCTCACGTGATAACCAAATAAGTATCAACCAACACTCTTGGTGTCTATTTATTTCCGTATGCCTTTGAAATATATGTTTATACATTGAATACATTGGTATCTACAATACTTCCTGAACTTATTGAGCTTTTATGTGTGTTATGTTACTTTCTTAATATGCATTTAATATTCTTGACATTTCTACTATTTGACATCCACTGAGTGGTAATTAAGTTACCGCTCACACTATAGTTCCCGTCTTTCGGTTGGGACGTCATCTTCATCCGATGGAAAGCACTGGCAAACCACCATCGGTTCACCTGCCCTGGGTTAGGGCCTGCCTTCAAGTATAACACCCATCATCCCCATCATTGTTCCTAATAATCTAGCAGTCTTTTTTTTTACAAGACATTATAGACTAAGATCTATTAGCGCCTCCGCATAGGGCCTGTCCAGTCTGTCTGCTCTTCAGATCTCAGCAGTTATAAGAATGACAGAGATGAGCCATACAGCATTGGATTTCTACCCCTGGATCTCAGTAATTACAAGTCCCGCATCGTTGTATATCTTATGGTCTGAAATGGCGACGAAAACTAGCAAGTCCCTTTCAATGGCTTAATATTTTCCATCCGTATGTTAGTTTGTTCCCTCTAGATCTCAGTAACTGGAAGACAGACAGAGATAAGTCGTACGCCGTTGGATTCCTCATGGTCCTAAACGGCGAGGAAAACTATGGCTTTGATTCTAAAACTGGCAGATCCTTTTCAATCGCTTAGTATTATCAATTTTTGCCCCCCCCCCCAGATCTCAGTAACTACAAGTCCGACAAAGATGAGTTATACACCGTCGGATTGGTCATGCTTTGAAAGGGTAAAAACTATATCTTTCGCTCTCAAGCTGGCAGATCTTCTTTCAATCGCTTAGTATTTTCTATGTGCACGTTTATCTCCTCCTGTCTGTAAATCTCAGTAACTACAAACCCGACACAGATGTGCCATACATCGTTGGATTCCTTATAGTCTGAAACGGTGGTTGACTCTAAAACAGACCCTTTTCAATTGCATAGTATTCTACTTAGATCTCAGTAACTACAACTCAGAGAGAGGTGAGCCATACACGGTTGGATTCTTCGTACCCTAAAAGGATGGGGAAAACTATGATTTTCACTCTTTTTTTTCGATAATTCTTCAATAGCTTTTTTAATTAATTATTAGTTTTTTTACACGAATGTAATCGCTTTATCCTCTAATAGACATAAATGAAAATTATCTAGTATTTCTGAATGTAAGATAATGTACCTATTTTTTCTATAGATATTCTCTTTTGATTGGCACGTGGACCACAACTGATATATATATGGCTGACCACTGGATCTAAGCGGACGTCAACTGGTGAATGTTGCTTAAATTCGTAAAAACCATCAGAATACGAAATACGTGTAAAATTTTGAGTTGGAAATGTTCTGTTATAGTTGAGAAAGTTGTAGAAAATAAAAATAAAGAGTGTAAATATTAGGCCAAGAAACAAATTTAGAAACAAAATAAGTAAACTAGTCCCTTCATTGGTCAAACACCAGTGTGACCTCACCCAACGCGTGGATTAAATGGTGATATTTGCTGCAGGAATGATCCGTAAATTGAACTCAGTTTTACTGACTAAAAAAAAAAAAACTATTAAGTTATGCAACACAATCATTTTTCTTTCATATTTTATGAGAATACACAACCACTATCTAACATTACTTTGTATCTAGAATTTGCTGTAGTCCAGGATGGAACAATCGTTTCAGACTTCTACCCGTTCGATCATAATTACCCACCATTCTGGGAACAGATAAATATTACGACTTTGATTTAGTACCGGCATTCGATGAACTACCAGCCCGCATACATTTCTATTAGTACCACATACAGTATATATATATAAACAAAGCTTTTATTCAGTAGCCAGGGTAATGATGAAATGGGAACTACTGATTTCAGCTCCAAACACATTCAATGGTTTTAAGGCGGTAATAACACACTCGGTGAACGGCTATTCATTTTAACTTATTTAAATGACTAAATGTTTATTGTAACTTTTGTTTGTTTAAAAAAAAGAGAGAGAGAGAGAAATTCATGAACGAACTAAATAGGATATATTTTTTTTACTGTGCTGCAACAAAAGATAGAAACGAAAAACACAGGTGTGAATGGTATTGATGTTCACATATAGCTTACGAGATAATTCTTGAGTTCGAGATAAAACGAATCATACTTTTACGGGCGATGAAAACTCCCCTGTAAACATGGAATTAATGGACCAGCGTGGTTGTAATGGAAGACTACGGCCTTTTGATGCGGGAATATATATGAGTCAGATATGTCTCTTGAA
>JAGDQP010034632.1:503-20003 GCA_022664845.1 Lepisma saccharinum | reverse complement strand
TATATATAACCTTACTGTGTCTAAGGCATACCATGTACAATCTTATATCCCCTCCATGTCCGTCTGTCAACAACTTTCGACCCAAGAACTACTAGGGCTACGTAGGTGTTGTTCGGGAGGTATCGGCAAAACTTCACCAACATAATCCTAATTTGACGCTCGCTCCGCCTCACTCGATTTTTGTAAAAACAATATTGTTTTTATCGTATGTACAGGTATATTTACGTGATAGGTTATGAGGAATTTCCTCTGCATAAACTATGAATTCCTTAAGAGAAACTTTATAGAACATTTAGGCTTCAGCAACAAGTGGTTGGAATCCTTATACAGTCGCTATGTCGGTCTATCAACAACCTTTAAATCAGGAACCACCAGGGCTACGAAGATAGTTGAGGTACCCAGTGATTGAGCTTCGACTCGATCGTTTCCTTATACGTGGAAATACATATTGTCTCCATATTTTCAAGGTATCGTTTAGTATTCCATTTTTTAAAAATATAATACGTAAATGGTGTAAGAAAAATCTATATTACAATTTAGAACGTTCGGCTTCTTGACGTATGCTTTCCAGTATTTATGGGATCAGTCTATTAGATGCTGATAAAAACGGGAGAGTAGAGTGTGAACAGGAGTAAAAGACTACCATCTGGGAGAAAACATCAGGATGAAAATTCGCCGAAATAAATAAATTTCTCTATTTATCCGTCCCCGAAACAATCTTCAACACTTTTATACTATTATTATTGAAAGACAACATAATGTAGTTTGGCACTGATAACTGATTACTTATAGTCATATTCAAAAATTATATTAAAACAAGTGAAATAAAATTGATCAGAATGAAACTAATTGTCATGGGACTTCTTCTAGTATGAAACAACATGAACAAAAGCATTAAATTAATATTATTGACAATCATGAAAAAAAAACTTATAGTTTTAATCGAGACTAGAGTCGAAAGTGGTAAGTCTTGGTCTCGTTTCGAGTAAGTCTCGGTGCATAGAGTCTCAGTATCGTCTCGATTTGTGAACCTTAGTCTCGTTCAGGGTCTTGGTATCGAATTCGAGACGAGATCAAAATCAGTCTCGGTCTCTCTCTATATATATCCAGTTCAATCAATATATACACATCCACGGACAAATATAAAAAAAATATGAGATTAAAATTGACAAGATAGGAGGTACCGCTTAGGCAGGACACTGCTAATATTGATAAACAAAAAAGATTACTTGCACAAAAATGACAATACTTTACACAACAGAATAGCTAAAACAAAGAAATAAACATATACTTAGATGACCCAATTTGTCCTGTCTTGTGGCAATTCTACAAACCAAACTCGGCCATATCCCGAGCCAAATGACTCAGCAATGCGCATGAAAGAGAACACAAATGGAGGCCTAGTAACGTTCATATTATAATAATTTTTAAAAACACATTCTAAAAAAGCACATGGTTGTGGTTTACGCTACTGCTTATACACGAACTCAAACATAACAAGTGGATGGAAAAGTAACAAGGCACCGAGACAAAGCCAAAGCAAAAACAAATTAATTATAAAGAAATCAAATGTTCTCAAAAGTACCGGTGTGCACCAAGCAAAAATATCAGATGATCCAATCGAATATATTATTCGGGGGAATAAGCAGTAGCAAAACAGTTCAAGATTCCCTGTTATGAAAGCAATACACTCTAGAAGATTATACATGCCGCTTAGAAATGTTTATCAAAAAGTACACATTGATACACACTCTAGAAGGGGTGTACATTCCTTTTCAACACTTTTCAGCTAGTGTGTGCTGAAGCAGAACAACTAAAACGCAACTCTTCGAATCTCTTCTGAAAGATATAAAAACGAATAGGAAGACCAAACTACTCATCTTCTACACACTTATGCCCAGAATGTTCATACACGAACAAACACCATGTACCCAAAGTAAAAATAGGTGGCGAGTGGCCATTGCGCTCCTCTGTTATACACAAGGCTCAATTCTCGTAGAGGTTCGTCAAACGGTTTGGAATCCATTTTTCAAAAAATCTGTAGTTTCAATCCTTAAAAATCGACTGACTTACTTTAGACATTAACAATGATTCAATAACAAACAAAGCACTAAATATTTATACTTATGCAAAAACAAAAAAGTGCAATTAACAATAATAAATATCATGCTACAGTCACATTGGTGCTGTCGAGTACAAGAGACGTGTAGACACTAATCAACCAGAAAACAAAGGACTCTGAACCAAGAACCACTAACAAGAAATTAGCTAAAACAGTAGAAAATAGAAATTTATACAAAAATTGGCTCAGTAAAACTCATGCAAAATTGGTGCTTATATACGCTAAGGCAGATCCGTACTATAAATTTAAGAACTCAAACTGAAATACGAACTGGGAGGAGGGTTCTGGGAGGGGCATGTTTTATGTCTCATGCCAAACTAAGTTTCAAAATAAACTAGCCGATATTTAATTATATGTCCCACTTCTGAGAAAAATAAGCGATTAAGATAGAAATAGTAAATGCGGGACATAAATTACACGTGAGAATGCAATAAGAAACCATTTTGTTTTTCTGTGAATGAGCGCAAATCACATTGGAACTGAACACGGTGAGCTTCCAATCACGCTAATGAAATTACTCGGTGCTTTTCCAGAATTACCTGGAAATATTCCAATTTCTCTTAATTATGACTACGCAAAATTCAAGTAACTTCCCAAACTTTTAACGATGTAGAGACTAGTAGATGTGTTACAAGTTTTAAACCGTTCTAGTGTTAACGTTCTGAAACCCATATAGTGCAAAGATAAAATATAAAGAAACGTTACAGTTATGAATATAGGGTCACTCCAGCTCAAAACGTCCAAATTTCAAAAATGTACCAGAGTGACCCTGTCAAATTTCAATGATTTTCTTTCTGCATGTAATATGGGTCAAGTTAAAGATAAATGCAAAATATCACTTTTGTATTCCTTTCTAATCCGGAGATATGTGCCAAAGAATGCTTGAAAATTATGATAATTCCAATTCGCGACTGTAGTTTTAAATCGAAGAATTCAATAAAGAAATGTATAATTTCTGTTATTATTGTCCAAATGACGTGAAATTGTGGCAGTAAATGGGCAGGCATAGCAAAGACGTACACGTTTCTCTTACAATTTCAGAGTATGCATTCTGTGGCCAGGTTTGATTACAGGGTTTGTTAAATACACGAGAAATGAAAGAAAGCTTGTATCTCCTACTAATAAAACATTAATTAGTTTAACGGCAATGCTGGCCAAAAACTGCACCTATTACTTAAGAGTAGAGGTATAGTGAGAACAGTTTCAGCACTGTGCTAATATTCCTTCTTTATTTAAAAGATATATCTTTAAAATATGAAAAGAATATTGTGCGTAATACGTGATAGTAAAACAGCAATTAGTTTAGTGTTGTTGATAAAGCATAAAACTACAACAACATTGCTGCTATGTCATGAGGTAAGTGTTGAGATTCATTACTAAAAGTTTCAACAATTCGTGATGTTCTAATCTTCAAAACCTGATGAAAATATGCAGGGTGGTCCAAGAAAAGTTTCCAACCATTTATTTCGTTCTCAAGTGGTTTGTTTAAAAAATCACGAAATATGTCATCTTTTGTTTTTACGGGGTATGAATCACTGTGACAATTTAACGGTGCAGGTCCAATCTCTGAAATCTAGTGACCAAACCTTCATTTTCTTAAATAACAACATGGTCAAGTGACACATCGTTTAAATTATCTTTTGTTTATATTTTTAAAAAATGTTATTATGTTGGAATTTCACCCCATACTTTGGCAAAACTTGCGTTTGAAATGTAGGCTTGGAAGATTAGAATATCACAATTTGTTGAAACTTTTAGCAATAAATCTCTACACTTGCCTCGTATCACAGGAACAATATGTTTGTTCTTTTATTATTTGTCTACACTACTAAACTGATTTTTACTGTCATGTACTATGCACATTTTATTTCTGTCATCATTAAACAAAGTAATGTTTCATCAACAAGCGATACAATCTTTTCTTAATTTCTCGTGTAATTAACAAACTCCGTAAACAAACCTGACCACAGAAACATCCTAAGAAGTTTTAGGAGGAAAATGTACGTCTTTGAGGTAATCCTGCCAAAATTGGACAATAACAACAGAAATTATACATTTGTTTATGAAACTCTGCAATTTTAAACGACAATCGCGAATATGAGATATCATGATTTTCGACCTTTGTTTGATATATCTCTGGAATGCAATGGAAAGGAATACTAAAGTGATATTTCGCATTTCCTTCTAAATTCATCCATATTACTTAAGGAAAGACAATCATTTAAATCTGAGAAGGCTACCCTGGAGGCACTAGGTGATTTTTGCTGGAATGACCTTATAGTGCGTTTCACAAAGTGTGGATGTGGTGTGATAGCGACACCTAAGCATATAGTTCTGGAGTGTCATCAAAAGTTACGCAAAAATAGAACTCCATCGGCCATGTTTGTAACATATGTGGGTCTGGAAGAAATAATCGCAGAACATTTAAAAAACATTTTTCTTATATCCTCACACATGTAGGAACTCTGGGTGAGAAAATCAGATTTATTTAAGATAGTGATGCAACCAGTGTTGGAAGATCTGCAACCATCTACGAACGTAGTTTGGTTTAGGTCAGGATGTATTACATCTGTTAGAACCTTTTCAGTGTATGAATCTGCTTGTCGAAAATGCATCCTATATAATTCAGAAAATATTTTCGTCAACTTTATTTTTTTTTAAATATCAATATAAACATTTGAATATTGTTTAACGATATTTAGAAAGTATCTTTTTGTTTTAAAGGCAAATTATTTTAAAATTTGTAGAAGTTTTAAACGATGTTCAATATGTATTTTAACCTTAAAACTATACATATTTGAGGATAAAGTAATTAGCGAAGTTTCCTTGAATACACGATTCAATTGATTTACAGGAACAAGGAAGAACCAACACAATTTTTGTGTCAATTGTCAAAACGTTGAGAAACTCAAAAAGTTTACGTTATAAACTCAGTAAAGCTGTGTCACACGACTCGTATTAGATTGAATTTCTACAACATTCTTGTAGTTTGCATATTGGTCTTTCATGACAATCTTACTAAATGCAGTTCAATATTTTTATGTTCACATTTGGAATCACTTCACTCTCTCGACTGATTTTTTACTACTTCATTTCTTTATTATCTATATTTATAAACAGAATGAATATTGTGCTGTCCTCCAAAGGATCCCAAATAGTTTCAAAGCGCTTACAAGTATCTAGCGGACCGAACATGTTTATGAGTCATGCACACACTGGACAATACCCAAGACAGTATTGTTTACCAGTGTCTTCTTTTGTTCGTTTCAAGCCCACTCCTAAGTCCTAGCTGTTTCCGTATGGAATTTCAAATGTACCTCCCATTTCGTCGCTCTGAAAGCAATAGTTTCAAACGTGCTTCAACAGGAGCGACATATGTTAAAGAACAAAGCATTTTTTTCTGATGTTAGTTTGGGGTATTGACCTCTATACGGTATATGGGAGGTCGTCCTGAAAGGAGAGCTAGAACATGTATCAAGCCCCAGTTATTGTCTAGAGGAGTTGTATGTAATAGGGAAATTGAGAAACTCAAAGCAGAAAGGAAGAGGGACACTCTGCCATTAGAGTTATCTTCTGACATTATATTCATGCAGTATATATTGCTCTGTCTTTTGGGTATAACTGACTGAATTGAATCGGCCATTGATAAAACGCGGTGTATGGCATTGAAATTCACACCACATATCCGCTTTTCAAAATTACCTGTTCAATTTACGGAAATACCACTTTGTTCGTCCTTCCTCCAAAGGAAATCAAGAGGTTTCGTTCATGATTATAATAGTTTGGAAAGACCATAAACATGGCGGCGCTGAAAAAAAAACGTGCTAGCTTGAGACAGTCTCAGTAAGATTGCGACTGACGTTAACTGGTTACCATAACCTAAGATATTTCGGCAATGCATAATCGTAATTATAATGTTGGCCAAATCGGAAAAGTAAGTGTTTTATAGAGTATGTAAAGATTAAGGAAGTTACTTAAAATACAGTACAATATTGGTACTACAAATTGCACTACGTAGCTTGAGAATAGCCATCTGTTCTTAAATGTTCGATCAGATATTATATGTTTACTTCTTGTTGTGCGCTTGAAATGATTGTCCTTTCGTTCCAGAGGTTTGTACAATATTTTATTCTGCAAAATGCTTTTCGGTCTCATACAACCTTTTATCTCTTGAGCACCAACTTCCCAAATTTGGCATATACATTTTTTATGTTTGATAATTAATCCCGAGAGTTCCAACGTTAGAGATATTAGCAAAATTCAGCTCCGAATTTTATTTTCCATGCGTTTCATGTCTGTATGTAAAGACTGAGTGTATTCGAAATTGACAACAGTAATAAAGACTCTTTTGATTAATTTCCTCATGATTTTTTGTTCCTTCAAATATTTAACTATGAATGTTAAAGCAGATAAGTGCTTCAAACTATGCGACAATGATTCGGAGATGTGCGAAAAGAAACATTATTTTGATCTTTGTCAAGAATTGTTTCCAAACAACACAGAGTTAGAATGCCATGGTCACAAACCGTGAGCCGTGTCGACTTAACAAATGTCAAAGTTTATGATTAAGGAGAGTATGTGTCGGGAGGTTCATATGTTTGTATACCGTTCACTGCAATGAAATATTTTGTGAAAGATCCCTTCTGTGGAAAAAGTCATGAATCGTAATTTCTTGTACTACCCAACAGAGTTGGGATGTTTGAAATAAATTTTAAACAGATGTTTTAAACGTGTTTTAGACACAGACGATTGTTTTAAACATTCTGAGATTTTGTTGTAAACGATATTTTAAGACACGTTTGAAACATATTTTTTCTTTGAAAAAATTATACATTTTTAATAGTACGAAAGGGTGTGTTTTTACCAGTAAATCGTATGGAATTTGTCCCGTGTGAAAGCTAGTTTCCAAAATAATCAGTATTATGGCACCGCAAGGCCACAGGTCATGTAAAATGCATTGTTTTGATTTGTTCTTTAAATAATGCTTGAAGCAGGACAAATAACGTGAAACAGAATGTTCATATTTTAATTCTTCCTTTCTTATTAACTGGTGAGAAACTACCAGGAAAAGAAAAACTTCATGGACATGTATTTGCTTCTATGATTACATTGCACTATCCCTTTTTTATGTTTATGATTATGGGGAAAGGGACAGTAGTGAGCAACTGTGCAGATTTGATAATCATTTCTTTTTCGGTGTTTGGGGTTTATGTCGGATGGTAGAATTTATTATTAGGTAATCTGCTTCTTTATTGTTCATTTATAGATCTATTATCAGTGGGTTATACAGGATAAAAAAGGGATTCAATCGGAACACACTTTATTAAAGTTAATCCTTCCGAAAATAACAAAGCTCTAAAAGCCGTAGAATCTGTAAAAAGGGACGGGTCTTGTTGCCCGAATGAAAGAACATTTGAAGAAGTGTAATTCAAATCCCGGCAGGTTACTGGAGAATTTTCCTTTAGTGTTTGCATATCTGACGCTCTGAGATATAATCAGCCTTTTTATCAAATTGAGTACCCCAGTGTCCTTGGCATTCCACCGCACTTTGGGAGGTAAAGGCAGCCGAGCGTGGTACTGACCACCCCACCATACTTTCTGCCGTTTGTCGAGAATATGTGACTCGCAACCTCCACGGCTTCATGCGCCTTTCACGGCGCATGTGCAATGCACAGGGTATACATAGTGTTGTAAAAACTCTTCTGTGAAGTTTTTTTTTTAGTTTGTATAATTTTTTTGTCAAAATGTGGTTTTTTCACACAGAAAATATTTCATGCTTTACGCTGCAGATAATCAATATAATCAGCAGAATTGGAGTCAAGCTTTTACACATCCATACCAATTAACTATCACTTTGCTTTCCTGGAGCTTTACGAAGCAAATGATGGGATTATTTATGCATTCACTGCCATGTTGCAATGCTTCCTATATCTTCACTTTGAGAAACATAAGAAATTACTGACGATATATGGACTGAAGTCATTTGGTATAGTTTATAATAAAATAAAAACCTAGAGCGAACTGAAGAAATATTTGAATCTTAGGAAGAATTTAAGTTGATAGAGATAAATAGAACTTGGAAGACATTTTAACTGTAAACTGGAAAACTATGGATTCTTACCGAAATATGCTCTCATCCCGTACATACAATACGTTAATTTCTAATCCCGGTATTATTCAAGGAAGATACCTATTTTTGATCATATTTACCGTCCGCAAAAATAAATTATCTTTAACTCAAAATCCCGGGAAATAAGCTGCTTCTATTCAAGAGCAGAGATAAATGTTTGAGTTTACTAGTACATTATATTTCACTATAAAACTCGGTGGCATTGCTCCTTTATCTCCAAGCCTCACCCCATATTGTGAAAATATATACAGATACAGACAATGTAACAAAAATTATTTTATGTTATATGCATATTTCAAAAGAGATGTATAAATGTATACTTTTGTAAACAAGCAACTACATATAGGTTTCTTCCAATGAGATTGTGCAATAGTGCCATCGTGGGTGAACTGTTAGTGGCAGTTATGGGGGAGACTTTATAACATGTTAAAACGTAATAGCTACGACAGTAGCTCCTGGTAGAGTAGATGGCTAGATTTTAGATACCGTTATCAAATAAGTTTCGTTTTTAGGATTTGGAGAAAACAAGTGTCAATGAAACGCCTGAATTCAACTGTGTAATGAACAACATATACTAAAATAACGTAAGTAATGAGTCCACAAACTCAAGTATTTCCCTAACCTATGCTTCCATCAGACTGAACATAACAGCATGCACTATACAATATAACAATATTAAACATGCAAAATGAGTGTGACTAATTCCAGATAGTTCCAGATTACAGAAGACAGCAAAGATAGTCTTTGTACAAAAGGTATCTTCGTGAATATTAAAGTCCAGAGACAACCATTGTCACGAGCAGTATTGAATCTTCTAAGCCAAAGTTGTAGGCGACAGTTTGCGATGTAATTACTGATGTCAGAGATATATAATCAAAGTCTCAGAACACTTGGATCACTCAGACTTCTCATATTACTACACCCGTTGGTGCTAAGTTTCGGTCCTATTTATTTGGAAGTTTCACTCTAACTTCTCAACGACAACCAATCACAGTTCTCCTCTACAAGAGTGGCTAATATATTCTAAGCCAATCACAATATAACAGCAACTTTACACTTGTTGTCCTGTCTTCACTTGTTTTCCTTGCTCAACGATATTCGATCCGCTGACCAAGATGTAATTTGATTTTGATGGCTCTTTTCTCTAAGCGATATTTGATCTTGCTATTTGTTCTATTCAACGTGCTCCTGCAACGTGACTTGAAATACGATCTCAGAGGATATTGTCTTGTAATCTGAACTTGATACTGGATGCTGTCTAGGCAGATGCAACTGACCTTGACAGGGGTTACGATGTTACTTTGGAATAATATGTAGTTAATGTTCGTTGAGAGATCACAAATACTTAATAAAACATAGAATACAGTATTACTATCTAATTCTTGGTTCGTGCCTCGAGTCTTATACCTAAACAATTTATTATACATTTATTTACAACAGCATGAACACTTCTGTGAGAAGTGTGATAAGATGACAATAGGGCTCTGAGAAGTATTATTTCTAAACATTTAAGAAAGTAACCACGTCCCTCGGCTACTCCCGTGTTTTTTTGAAACCATAGGAATAGCTATTAGCAAGTAACTGTATAGGGACCATTTGAAAAATTGACTTTCGAAATGGGGTGGCAATGCTGACAACTGGGACCACAGAATGTTTCGATTGTGACGAATAGTTATACTCAAAGTTTGGTGCGGAAATGTCAAACTCAATGGAAGTAGTATATATTTAATTTTTGAAATTGATTGGCTACACTGTCAATTGTGGGACCTGAAGTACCTCTATGACGCATACCAGTACGTAAATACGAAGTTTGGTACAATATCTTAATATTACGAGTGACTAACTTGTCTATGAGGATATTGCGCGTGACTACTGTGTACAGCTTATACTCTGGCCTTCTAAGTTCACGTACCACCTCATCCCCATCACATGTGGGACATGCTTTGCAAGCACCTGATATCTATCCTGACACACAGCGTGCTTGGAATACCATAACTCAGAGGGACATACAACAATTGTACGACAGGTTACATGCCGGAGCAGCTGGTTGAGCGGCGTGCAGGCGTTTACGCAGTTATTAATGTATGTCACTTCAGTTTTGTACCAACTTCTATATGTTGTTTTAAATGTTTCCACTAACCATGTTATGATCAATACCACTTAATATATCCATTTTCTTGTGCACCAACATTGAGAAAACTACGTTAATGTTCTTTAAAGTGTTTCTCAACGTGTTTTCTGCTGGTTTTGTATGTGTTTCCACCAGTGGTTAGAGTTAGCATGTACCAAGCTCAAATGATTTACGTAATTATTTGTCAAAATATTACATATATTTTTTTCTAGAACGTCACGCTAATTTTGAGCGTTCCTAGGTTTGAAACTATGCACATTTTCCAACAAGAATCGGTAATATAAACTTTTATCCTTGTCCTACGGAGAATCTATAAAGTACTACCTTGGTTTCTTAAAAGCCCTTATAAATATATGACAATATATGCCCTTTAAAACAAAATAGACTCTCGAGGAAGTTATGTGGAATGATAGTGAAACTATGGTCGGTATATCTTAAAGTGAAAATACGCAATGGAAATCCCAGAAGATATTTGCTTCTAGTGTAATAGAGATAGTTAATTCTCTAGTTTTATGAAGACATTTATAAAATTTATCAATAAATTTAGGATATTGAGTTTTCGATCATTCATTCTTTCCTGGTTTTCTGAATCAAGAAGCAAGTGCTGACCCAAACTCTCACGAAAAAGAAGTCTTAAACTGCAAGAGGATCAATGGACCGGAAAATGCGCGACGCTGATATATCACCACATAAATAAATTTCCCATCGCTCCGATTTCCCATCATCTGAAAATATCACTCAGGTTGTATCGTCCAATCGCAGCACTATCAGCACTCCTGTGTAAAGAGTACGCACACGTTTAATTTCCAAATGAAAACTCAGAATAATACATCGCTACTGCTAGAAAGCTGAAGCAAAATTGAAGGTGTGAGTGGGTTGAATTCGACTTTTTGTTTTTACAGGAGGTCGGGGATTACTTATTCTTCCTAAAGGGTTGAGTGACTTAAAAACAAAAATTGTAATTGTACACTGAACTCAATGTATTTTAAAAGTAGGTCTACAAAATAAATGTACATTAATATTTAAGAGGCTATAGATATGTTACATAATAATAATAATAATAATAATAATAATAGTGTATCACAAGGACAAATGTCATCTGCTTCATCTTAATCATTTGAAGTTGTCGTAAGTTTGGAATTGCTTCAGATATGCCACAGCACATTTATGACAAAATTCATACTGCTCCTGAAATAAATAGAAAATAATGGAAACTATAATACTAATGCTTGAGTGTTTTAAAAATAATTTGGTTGTAAATTCATAAAGAATATAGAGAAGATGATGAAGAAGATAAATCCAATGATGGAACAGTGATAGAAGGATTTAGAGAAGCTATGGGAACAACTTAATAAGGACGGATATAATGAAGAAGCTAGAAAAGGGATTACAAGGAAGAAGAACGACTAACGACACAGAAAAGCAGAAGATAGGAAACGTGGTGTAGCACGAAGAATGCAAGAAAATCAAGAAAATGTTGAAGTAAATAATAAAATCTAGAGGAAAGTAGGATTATTGAAATTATCAAAAGAAGGAGAAATTCACAGTACAAGAAGATCGAAGTGGTGGAGTATACAAAGTAGCTTTCGAAGTGTGAAAATGGTGTTTGAAAGGAGATTAAGGCAAAGCTAGAAGCAAAAACGACATAAGGATGGCGTTAGATTAAAATCCAGAGAAACATGATTTTCAAATATACTCAAGAGAAAGATCACAAAAGATTAGAAAGAAGTACAAGTGTAACAACAAGAAGAAAGCTCGTAAGGAAAGGGAAAATTCCAAGAATAAAAGTCGAGGGTGATAAGATTTAGAAGAGGAGCACAAGGCTAGCGGTTAGTGAAGACTGGGAAGAAATAACAGAAAGAGAGAAAATTAAAGAGAAGTACAAATACAGACAAAGTTAAAATTGTTTCATCGATTCTACATGTTTCTAAATATATTTTCATAATATTGATTGTTAGCAACTTCTTTACTGCAATTAAAATAGAGAAACGTGAATTCGGAATAACGTTAATTCTAGTGGCAGGGCGAGAGAAAATGCAACTTTAGATGAAATTTAATCTTGTGAATGAATTTTACTTTTTATTTGCCTAAACGCCTTTTTTTTACATTGAATAATATGTCTACCAAGTTGCTTACGACAAGGTTCGCTGCTAGTTCAAATGCAAATGTTGCAGTCCGTTGGTTCTTGGACAAATCATTAATTAAATCACATACATACCCACCTTCCGTAAATTGTTATTTGCACCAAGACAATATATTAGTTTTACAGTTAAAACTAGAACCCCCCCCCCGCGCAGAATATGAAATGTATTTTAGAGCTACACACAAAACGCTTATATGACGTGTTTTTAAGAACTACACATAGCGTAGACGAGAATGCAAACCTGTATATCTATATAATTTTATTGTAGCTACGTTAATATTTCTTCTGGAACGGGATGTCATAATGTACCCACACTTTCAAAGCACGAAGAATGCAAACACCTATAGCTCATCTTTGACTCAAAGTTAATGAGATCAACGCGGGAGGACAGACTAACAGGCAGAACAATTTGAGAACCTTCTCATTATTCACTACTGTTGATGTAAAGGCGCTGTTACTGTATTTGACCCACAGACTATAGTTTTCTTATTCTTTCAGACCAGGAATCCATCCGCGTACGGCGTATTGCTTATCTCTTCTGACTAGTAATTACTGAGATCAAGGGAAGAGAGTGACTGCGTTAAGAGAGTGACATCACTGCTTGGAATCTGAAGTGGCCACACTTCGGAACTGATAGTGGGCAATCAAACAGCGTATGGTTAATCTCTCCTTGACTGTTTGTGATTGTGATCTAGGGGGTACAGACTGTCAGATAGAACACCACTTTTCATATTGGAGCTCTGGAAAGGGAAGTGTCCACATATCGAAAGTCATAGTTTTCCCGACCCTTTCAACCCAACAGGAATCCAACCGTGTATGACTCATTTTTGTTTGAGTTGTAGTTACTGAGGTCTAGGGGCTATAGACGGACAGACAGACATATGCATAGCTTTCCCTAATTCACTACCTCTTATACGGGGATGCTAGAATCAACAGTGGCCACATACCAAAAGTCATAGTTTTTCAGCCCTTTCAGACCATGAGGAAATATCTGTGTATGGCTCATCTTTGACTTAGGGGTCATTAGAGCTAGAGGTTTTTGACTATGTTAAGAGAGTACTGACGTCTTTCTCTTGGAACCGGAACTGGCCACAGATCGGAATTCATATTTTTCTCTACCATTTTAAGTCCATGTGGAATACAATTATGTATTGCTCGTTCACTGTCTGACTTGAAGTTGCTGAGATCTGTGGGGTATAGATGAACAGACAAGAAAATCTCTACATCTTTCCTTATTCACAAGCGTTTATATGGGGAGCCAATAATGAAACAGAGACTTTTTAGCAACAAGTTAAATCATAAAACTGCGAATTCATATTTAGGTAAAGTATGAAAAATATGGCTGCGTTTTTTTTATAGTAATGTAAAAATATAGTCTTCAGGAGTTTATTAAAGTTGAACATGCAGAAGGTAGTATAAGTCCAGGGTTATTATACATTTTTGTTTACTCTTTAACTCAAAAGATAGCAGAACCTTTAAAAGTGAGCAAAACGCTGAATATGTATTAAAAATGATGAATGGAAATGCAGCAAAACCTTCTTATAACCAGATCATATATCAGTAATAAAATTATACAATTACTTGTCTTGTATGAATAGGACGATGTTAGATTTGTGTTGAATCGTGTTAAGGCCAAATGAAATGCACCATGTTATTGGTGACGTGTTACGAGTTTGACTGTGAAGGGGCATCTGTGTTGGACAAAGACGCTCTTACTGTCAAACTGTTTTTTTTCAAACGATCTGAAAGGAGAAATTGTATCGTTAAATAAATAAACAATATTTTCAATAAAATACGTCAATAGAGGGTCTAGAAAAAAGTGAAATTCTTTTTCCATGCTAATTTTGTATGCCATGTGATTGAATGTATGGAAATCCGTCCTCTACTCGAATTATATACATACGCACAATTCAGTGTTTTGGGTACTTATCATTTGAGATGACCACGATTTGTGGGTGGATTGTTTGTGCAAATGCAGGGGTTGAGCTGCTACTATTACAGATTCTGCATATGTCTCTTCGGGTACTACTTAAAAAGGAAAAGAAATCAATACGAATTGGAAGGTCTGTGGATGCCATATTGTACTTCTCTCTGCTGCGAGGGTAACCTTGATGTGCGTCCCTCCTTCCCTGGTGCTGCTTAACCGTGCAACTTTCCCGGAGGACGAAATATGCTTCGACATCACAATGATTTAACACACACCTTGATTGCCAGGGTGATTTTTAGATACTTATCGTTCTGAGTCAAGTTAACATTTAGAACAGTCATATACAGAACAGAACAGTCATTTAGAACAGTCATACGCTACAGTGCAAATACATGTAAATAATTTATTATTCTTATTTGAATTTTCATTTTTATAATGTATTTTGTGTTGTGTATCATTTATTATTCACGTGGCCTAGAACGTATTATTTTACCCACACGCCATGTGTATCAATTCTGATACACATTTTTTTAAATTTATTTTTCTATTGTTTACAGGACTGTATATTCATATAAATACCAGGAAAATGTAAAATAGAGTTACTTCAAGCATGTCCTATGTTCCCCGTTGTATACATTACCTTTCTCAAAGTGAACAGAAACCCAAAATATCACAGCAAGGTATTCAGTACAGAATTATAGATGCTGTTTCCTTCGCCTGGGACGGAACTATAAACTATACACATGCTAAGCTTACTGATTCGTGTATCAGTTTGTATACACATGGCGTAAATTTAACTCTTAGTCGTGCATCAGAAATGATACACAAAGTACATTCTATGTGTATCATTTCGGATACACATGGCGATCAAGGTGTAGTTAATAGTGAGATTACTACCCTGTTCATAAACTTACCACTGAATAGCAAAGATGTAAAGAATTAATAAACAGCAATATGTCATTTTGTTTAATGGATATAGTTGGTTTCGCCAACGAACAAGTCATATACATAACCTTAGAAAATCCTCTTATCGACCTTCAGCCCTTCACTAACCATATTTTTAAATATTATTTAGAGTAACAGAAAAAGAAACTTTTGAGTCTGCAGTAGTCGATTTGAAAATACACTTGAAATATCTTTCTAAGGTAAGATTAAAGTTCTTAACTTCTTACCAAAGAGTCAACAAACTGGGGCCGTGTTTGTCGGATGTTTCGCACAGCCATGAATACATCCACCTCTTGTTCAAGCTTCATCTTCTCAACTACGAATCCAACAGCTAAGAACAGTCCACAAGCCTTTGCTCCGTCACTGAAAGTAGAGTCCAAAAAGTAAAAATAATAAATTGTCGATACTTCGTTTACATGTTACTATTTTCAACTTGAAGAGATATTTCTTTTTGAGAGGTAAACAAGTAATTTGATGGTTCTGCAGTTCTAAGAAACAGATACAACATTACAATTTACTTTTCGCCTTACTACGAGACTAGAGTAACTATGTCCACAATACTCATTATCCTCAAACTTTACCAGATAGCTCTGTTGGCGTAGCTGTGAGACAATATTACAATATGCTGAAGTTGGAACATAATCAACGTAGCAGCTATTTTCTCTTGATGATGTAGTGACCCCTGCACCAACGGTTGGTCACGTCGTATCTTACCCTCTCCCCTTCCTTTTGGATGTTTTTTCTTCTTTTTTTGAAACTCCATTGGTTAAGACACGAAGGTGATATTTGTATCAACCGACAGCGTCTCAGTTTAAAGGGTTTTAATTCGTCCAGATATAAAGATGCCGACCCTATCCGATTATCTCTTTCACTGTTGAAATGGCGGATTTTTATTGTTTATTATTCTCTTCTTTTATTACTTAGTTATTCTTTGAGTATCTTATTGCTTTATATTCTTCATTAAATTGTCTTTCGTTTTAATCTTCATAAACAATCTTTAAGCACTGATTGTTGAATTTATTTCGCTGTGGTAGTTAGGATGTTGGGCTACGCCCCTTTCTCTTTTTTGTTTCCGGTTGGATTGTTGCCTCTGATTTGCTAGTTGCCGATAGAGGCAGTTCAATATGTTCGACGGATGCAGAAGGCTGCAATTTTAACGGTTGTATTTAAAAATTACATATAAAGTCAAATTATAATGCAACCAGACATTTTAAAGTTAGCAAATATTAAAGTAGCCTCTACAGGTGGAGAAAAAACATGTAGTAGCATTTTTCTTCAGCCTCAGCAAGGCGTAGGCGGAATATATTGTATCCTGCAGTTCGGCGTTTCATCTTCCATATTAGCCCAGGCTGGAAATGGACGAGGAGTATCTCATGATGGTTTGTTTGGTGTCAGTGTGTGTGAAGTGGTTTTGATCAGTATATATGGGGTGTGTAGTAGTTTATTTCTTCGTTTGTTTCAAATAAATACAATTCACTGTAGGGCTGAAACCCCTCTCTTCAGTGTGAGGAAAAGTGTTTCAGTGTTCTTCAGCATGTCAGTGGTGTGGTTTTCTTTTGTATATAAGTGTGAAATGAACATGACTGTTAATTTGGTTGGCCTAGAGGATCGTGTTTCCAGATCACAGGTATGTATGATTAATAGCTCAAAATTCCTTCTATCTGAAATCCAGGTCTGTTTCACATATATTTACGTAGTAAACTTTCAGCATGGTAATCTTGCTTGGAAATTATAGAAATTTACACCTTAAACTTTGTGTAATGCAAATGCACGTACCATTTTTAATACTTAGTTTTTAATTGTTCTTTTTTGGACATGGATGTGGCTTTTTTGCGCGGAAATTTCAATAGTAATGTGCACTATAGTTAACCACAACATTAAGCGAATTGCAATGTTTATTTCAGGTACAAAGTTCGAAACACCTTCGTTACTTACGACAACCGTAACCCAGTCTAAGCAAATAGAAATTGTGTAAATTATAAATTTACCTAACCCAACATAAAGTTTTGATGTCTGCATTATAAAATTAGCATTTAGGTTGTGTTATTGGGAAATGTAAATACATACTAAATTTTGACGAAAATTTGAAATATTAAAGCTAAATTCTGACCAGCGAATTCAGATGTATTTGATAGTTTTTATAGAAAGGAATGTTGCGTTTTTGTGATAGTAGAAAGTTCGTTTTAACTGGGCCAAAGTGTAGAATACCTAAGATAACATTTCTGCAAAGAGAAATATCTAAATCCTTTGGAGAATAATGTGTAAGAAATATTGGCTCTGCTTAGACGTAGCACGTTACTGTAATCTTTTAATCTATTATTAGTCCTTGTGCCAGAAGCCGAAAAACGATGATTTGGTATGAAATGGGGGGACCAGATGAAACTTTCAGCATTTGTACACTGGCATGTATAGAGCACGTAAATACGTGATAGACATTCCAAAAGAGTAGCTATCCAAGATAGCGGCCATTCAAAATGCCGGCCGACGCTATTTATTAAAATCAACATATCTCGGCTCTGAGGTATCCGATTTCGATCATTCTTTCTTTAAAGTAAAGATATTTTTATTAGCTACATTTTTGTTTATGAGCAATATTTTCGTAAATCTAATAGTGTTTCAGTTAAATGTAAAAAGTTTCATTTTAGCCTAAAATATTTTCTTTTTTAATATTTTACTTTTAAACGATTGGTTTTAGATAAACCTATGTCCTTACACAAAATATAGCGTGTAACGTAGGCTTTAATCTTAAAAAGATCAATTAAATCCGACAAGTAAAACCAGAGATATGGACAATTGATTGAAAATTTCTGCAATGCGAGGTAACATTACGGAGGCACTAATGCGTGTAGAAGCTACATGATGAGTTGGTATGAAATGCAGGGAACAAATGAAACTTTCAGCTCTTGAACACTTGTCTATGAAGAGCACGAACATGGGTGATAGACATCATAAAACGGTAGTTATTCAAAATGGCGGCCATTCAAAATGGTGGCTATTGCTAATTATCAATGTTACGAGATTTCGATGGTTCTTTTTTTAAAATGAAAATTCATTTCTTTGCCTTCAATTTTTATTAAGAGCAATATTTTCATAAACATAATAGAGATTTTTTTGTTAAATTTAAAAATTTTCATTTTAACCTAAATTATTTTATTTCATATTTACTTAAGTATATTTAGTTTTGGTTTATTAAGTGAAATTAAAAACTAATATAAAATGTTTATTATTTTCTTATTTAAGGTCTTATTAGGAAACGATATCTTTTAGACAAATATTTGCTTTCAAAATGCTGCTGAGCCGCGGTAGGTTAAAGGTTTAGCGCTCATCTCTGATGATAGGGGTGGTCATTTCGACCCCTGCTCCTGCTATATGGACTTTGTGGTGGATTAACAACGTATGCGTGGCTTTTCTCGGGCTTCTCCCGTTTCCTCCAAGTATCTTTATTCCACCAATTCATCTCATCATCCATCCTGTCTGACCGAAAGTTGCCTAAAGGTCTTAAAATTAAATTCAAAAGACGACGATTTTAATATATACTTTTATTTGAGGAAAAGGGCAATAATATCCGATAATCTGTACCTTAGAAATCACTACTAATAAAAAGTGTGTTTTTCTGTTATACTGTACAAACAGGTTAAAGCAAGTAAATGCATTCTGGTAGGCGTTAGAAACTAACTGAAAGTACTTCATATTGGCCAAAGTGCCGGAAAAATTTATTAAGAAATGGCACCAGCTGTAATAAGATTCCATTCAGGTCAGGCTGTGACAGTGTAAATGCATTTGAAGAAAAAGAAAGATTAAAAGGTTTACTGGAACAGCACAAAATAATGTCACAACATTTAGAAGCATAGGAATCGAGTGAACTGTTCCAGATGTGTTACTCAAGACACTTGCAAATTTACTTGTGACATGTGTTCCAAAAAAAATATAAATTGGAAGTGCCAATGAGCTGCGACGAAATTATTTACATCCAAAGGCGGGTGAAGTCGATTGCTGCTAACTACCATCATGCAAGGATACATTGGAACGCGCAAATTTCCAGATAGGGATTTAGATACGAAGACTTGGAAAATACTCTTAAGTATACCAGAGGCTGAAGAGT
>JAGDQP010034631.1:0-10071 GCA_022664845.1 Lepisma saccharinum | reverse complement strand
ATCATGGAAGGAAACATTGCTGTATTCTGTTAGATATTATGTCCACAGGGTGTTTAGTTCGAAAGAAGAGGAGAGAATAGCTGCGTATTTAGTAACTGTGAAAGGACCGAATTATGAATTCACCAAAACGGGCATTCGAAAGCTAGTCTATAGATATAGATATGCTCTGGGTAACAATAAATTCTATCTGAAAACTTGAGACAATGGAGACATTTCTGGGGAGGGGTGGATGCGGAGGTTTATGAAACGCCACAGAGAAAATATTTGTATGTTTCAAGGTACAACAATCTATGTTCCAAGGTATATTAGCTTTTGTACCATTGAACACTTTGCTAGGAAATTTTTAAGGATCAAAACACCGTTAAAGAAAGCAAGCAGAAGCGAAATTCTGACACAGTTTAACTCATGAAACCTCAAAGTTTTAAGAGCACATACATCGAACTGATAAAATAAATGTTCCTAAAATTATAATTGGGAAAACGTGAAAAGTGTTCCATGGTACAGCAGTCTCCCCTATATACTTCTGTAAAGTTTCGACTACATTCCTTGGTTTGTGAGTTCCAGAATCCGAACAATCGTATTCAGAATGACATTGAAATACATTAAAACAAAATTGTCATTCAGGGAATTAGATATATTGTTATATGCTTTAATTTGGTTGTAACTGTCCTGGAAGATAAGATTTGTGAGGTTTCCAAACAATATTTTCCCTAAGAACAGTGCAGTGATTTAATTCAACATTTCAAACCAAATTAATTGTCTTTTTTCTTCATACATTCATATGCCATTGAACAGGTTAAATAACGTAAATTCTATATGCGTCTTCAGCGTGTGTGCTTGCATCTGCTTTACATACTTGCATCTATGATAAAAGTGCACAGTTTAAACCTGTGTATAGTATTCTGTGAAGCTTCTGACATCCTTCGAAATGAATAGAATCTGCGTCTCCGTGATTGAGATCGAAGGGTTTAATTAGTGTCTAATAGTTGTTTGTAACAGCCTCATGTAATCGTTCCTTTCGAAAACAGACGATGATGTCATTGGTCACAACGTCAGAAGCATGTGCGACCACGCTGTATCCATCCATCTTGGTTACGAGATAGTAGATGTTCAGTTACTAGTGATGGTTCAGAGAAGACCCGACTTTAAAAGACCCACGCAAAAAAGGCTTTAGAAATTTCTGTTGTGATGTAAAATTGTTGTGTGCATCAGAACGTCGTTGAAACCGTGTATTGAGGGATTTTCAAAGGAAACAAAGACAACAGAAACAAACATCCTGGTTCGAAAATTATCCCGGCTTGAAAAGATCGAAATTAGTTTTACTGTGTTAGAAGGAGCTATAACAAACAAATTAATTTAAGTAAAAGGTAAAATCCGTAGTGTATTGTTCTTTATTAAATTATTTACGGGTAATCTTATACGTATATGACATTGATAAGTCTTCCTGAACATGTAAAACTTATTTCCTTTGTTCTCAATTTCTTGGAGGGAATAGAAAGAGAACAGTGATCATATCAATTTGATACAGTAAACTTGTTAAGCTCCAACAACCCGACTTCAGGAAACCTAATAGTTTTTCGCTTTGTTTTGTTGCCAAGTGCGTGATATTTTGTCGCTATGGCGTACACATCTTCCGAGCAAAGGGATAAGGAAGATTCAAAAAGAGCCACTGTAGTAAATTCAGATTCCTTCATTCATCTCACGAAACTGAGATAACCTTGAACAATCTCCGTTAGGATGGGCGGTGTGAACAAGACTCGAACGTTAGTCTCTTACCTAGTGGTAATCCGAGATCAGCTACCTTTGCCACTAGACCACAGAGCTCTGGGTATCAGGCTATGTATGATATCGATGAGTACGGTTAATTAGCACGAAAACTGGCTCATTTTCTTCAATTATGTGTAGTTTTTTTATTTGTTACAGTGAAATTACATAAAATGTGCGACGTTGAACTTGATTTGCAATCTGGATGCAGTGTTGATGTTATGTGCAATTGAGGAACTTAGTGAGAATTTTTCGACAAATTTGTGTGCATTCTTTGTTTAAATGAAGACTGGAAATGCCTAACGGTCTAAGTGCCAAATTAAAAATTTTACAGGATAAGCAGAAAACTGAATAGATTTGGTATCACATAATGTATTCCTTCCAATATAATGTGATTTTTTTCATCTCTTCCTTATTGATTTGGCACTTAGAACAAGGATAAGGACATGTGGCTTGACACATCGAACATGCTTCTGGACAAAAGTTTTTTTTTTTTCAAACAGTGGCACTTAAAACGTTTGGTATTTCCACTCTTCAATTATTCTTTCAATCCGGAAGCTTCTTCATTTTCGTCAGTAACGTTACTGGAAATTTCCATGCAGCCAATTTGCCTTGTTTGTCTGACTTTTTTTTTTTTTTTTTTTTAGGAAAGTAGTTAAAAATTATTAACAAGTCAAATCCTTCGGTTGTTAGACCACGGTTAGCCTAGAGGTTAACAGCACGCGCGTAATCATAGGTTCAAATTCATTAGAGTACTTTGAAAGGCGTAGTTCGGAGGCCACTTCAACAACAATAGGTCCCATTCTTAGAAGCTCACCAGTTCGTTTAAGACATTAATAACAATTCAGCTCATTTTTTAAAGGTATCATCACAATACTGTTCTGTTCTTTTTAGAATTTATTTACCCAGGTTCGATTCCCGGTGGGAACACAGGTGGTTGGGAGCCCACGTTAAACTGTAGGCCCCTGCCTTAGGGCATCATCTTCATCTGAATGAAGGTAATGGCAAACCATCATCTTAAAACAACCACCATCTGAATGAAGGCAATAAGTTCAGCTTGCCCATCGGGACCTTCGGGTAGAACACCCATCATCATCACTTTTTAAAAAAAGAAATCTTTTTCGCAAAAGTGGTGAAAGTATAGACAATGGACACGAAAATACAACGATAATATCTTGCACTTCAGCAAGTTTGTACCGAACGCCCGTTGGCTTCGCATTCAGAAGGTTCTGGATTCGGTACCAGTGGTCAACCATCGTGATTCAGATTTTCCTCAGTCAAATTAGGGAAATACTGGATTGGTACCTTCAACTAAGATCCTGGCTTACTCCTTTTGTGTCCTTTCCCTTAACTTATTTCAACCTGGGCCATAGATGCCTAAATATCATAAATCAATTCAAATTCAAAAACTCAGCAAGTATGTCTTTCCTAGAAGAAAAATCTCAAGATAGTTCAAATCTGAAACTGTCTCCATTTCATGTCCAAGATACACTATAATACAATGTTGACAGTTGAAAATCTGTTAGATCAACATGTCAGATTATTAATCCAATTAATACTCAATTATCTCGCTATGCAGCGTACATTCTGCAACGCATTATAAATAGAAATTTAGCTGCCAGATTCCAAGGTTTCTAGTAAGTTTTTCGATAAGCTCCATCGGATAATTTTCTGAAACATAAAACGTAGTTCAACCTTGTTAAAAATGGTCATTATTTCTATTGCTGCTTGTTAAAATGAAGAAGCTTGTACAAAAGTATTCACATCGACGTTTCTTTTTCATTTTAATGATTTATTTGTTTTTCTGATATCAACATGGATTTGGAAGATATTTCTTTCTGATAATAGAAACTCAAGTACCACCTGGAATAATCTACAGTAAGTGAATGAATACTTTATCCGCTAGCCTTTATTAAAAAACGAAGTCATAGCGAAAGGAAGAAAACAAGAAAGGACCAAAGGAAATCAATGAAGTTTATAACTCCACTAATAGGGTCTTCTTTCTTTGTCTCTCAGAGATAATTCAGCTGGTTAACTACTGATGTTTTCCTGTGATGTCGGTTGTTCCTCCTCTCTTTTCAATATCTTATTTTTCTTTGAAAGCTCGGAAGAATCACACACACATACACAATTCTTAATACACACCTTAACAGTTCTCTTTAAAAGTGTTCCTAGTCTGTTTTCTCGCCTTCTTGTTTTTCCGATTTTCTTGGTATGGATTCCAGTAGACACACATGCTTCAAGATCTATACGTGATGTAGTCAATAAATTCCTGGGCTGGTGCTTTGAAATGTATATTTTCGTCTTGTACTTTAACGCCCTAGAAGTAATTCCATTAGCAGGCCAAAAGGCAATATCAGCGATGCTGACCAGATAGGAAGAATCCCAAAAGTTCCTTTTTGTTTTGATAACTCGTTCAGTACTGCTGCCATTTTCTATTAACTGCTGGATGAAGGCCTCCCCATTTTTTCCATAAATCTCGGTCAGTAGCTATCCTCACCCAGGTAGCTCCTGAAAAGCGCTTGATCCCATCTGTCCGTCTTGCATTTGGTTGTATCCTAAGATGTTTCTTTTCTCTGGAAATTCAGAATTGAAGATTGTTGTCCATTTTCCAATTGTTTTTCAAACTATCTGACCGAACCGTCACCATTGAATCATATTTAGAGTCTTGATCAATTTGCTATATTTAAGAGAGAATCCATTAATTTGCCTTCATGTCCCTCCTAGTTATTTCTAGTATGCATCTCTCCATTATTCTTTGTGCAAATCTTAATTTTCGAGTCTTTCGCGCATTCGTTGTCCACTACATGATCACAGGTAAGACACACTGATTATACACTTGACCCTTGAGACAAACTGGTACCTTGTTCTAAAAATTAAGTTCAGTTTTACAAGCGAGCTCCATACGATTACACATCTATTTATTTCCTCAGTTATCGTGACATTGGATGTTTTCCGCACCCCTAGGTAAATAGACTCATCATTCATCAAACATGTCAGTTTTCTCTCCGTCTCTTGAAGAAAACAGTATTATGTCATCACCGAATAGTAGGTGCTTAAGGTGCCCTCCATGAATTTTTATTCCATCTTCATCCCAGTTTAAAGTTTTGAAGACTTTCTCCAGAACCATAGAAACTAATTTTGGAGGGGTTGAATCTTCTTGCTTTACCCCTTTTCTAACTTCAAATTTTTCACTCTCTTGATGTATTTGAA
The DNA here is from genome assembly GCA_022664845.1 of Lepisma saccharinum. Classification (NCBI taxonomy): domain Eukaryota; kingdom Metazoa; phylum Arthropoda; class Insecta; order Zygentoma; family Lepismatidae; genus Lepisma; species Lepisma saccharinum. The sequence continues at coordinate 5,094 of JAGDQP010034631.1, read as the reverse complement.
TCCTAATGAAAGATGTGACAGTCCTGTATACGACTGAGCGGCCGTATCTCAGTTGGTAGAGCGGTGGCTTAGCATTCGGAAGTTCCTGAGAACAACGTCAGTGACAGCTCATCCTGACTTGAGTTTTTCCAGGGTTTTTCCTCAGTGACACCAGGCAAATGCCGAGATAGTAAGGCTCTGGTCGACTTCCTTCCAATATCCTCTCCCCCACCGTATCCCAGCCTGAAATACCTAAAGGCCATAAATAAAATATAAATTAAAATTAATTTGAGTATACGAGTTTTTTTTTTTTTTCTGGCAGTGTATGTCTGCACCTTCTGTGCCTTGTAATTCAAGTGACTGAAGTATTGCTGCCAGAGACCAAATGGAAGGCGTTCTCAAAGTCTTTGAATCCTATACACAGTTGAAGTTCACATTCATTACTTCTTTCCATAACCTCAGTCCAAACTTTTATGTGGTACATTGTGCTAAATCCTTTACGAAACCTAGTTTGTTCTTACTTTGATTAAAATCTAAGACGCGTTCAGTACGATTCAGATTAAATTGTTGAACATTTTGTACAGAACTAACAATAAACTATATAACTGATCTAGAGTTCTTGACGCATTTTCCTTTTTCTGTGGGTAATAATGATCTGTATATAACATTATTTCAGCTTGAGTGTATTTCTTTCTCCCCGAGACACATTGAGGATAATTTGTCAGGTTCTTTTATATTTTCACTTCCCTGTTTAAACATCTCTGCGTGCTGAGAGTCAATCTTCTTGTGGCGATTTTTCCTTTAAGTGCTTTATCCACTTTTATTATATCTGGAACTTTTACATCATTTCCTTCTCTCTTTTCTTATCCTAGTTCTTCGTCGGAGTTCCGGGTAGTACAATTTTGTATATACATTTTCAAATACTTTTGAAATTTTCTCCTAAATTCTGACTATGGTCTTGCATGTAGTCTTAAATGCCATTGATTTTTCCTGTCTGGTATTTTTTTTTTCAAACTCCTAGTACCCTAATTTGTTTTCTTAACAAGAGTTTAGTTCAATTTCCGTATATCCTCGCTTATTTTATTCCTTAAGGTTTTATCTCTATATATTCAATCTTCTTTATCCCGTCTTCGTCTTCTTTCATTCCTTGTAAAATGTATTTGGATGTTTATAATATCTGTGGGAGTTTTTTCTTAGTTTTTAACAGCCACTTCAGGGTGCCCTTTTTATTTTTATTATATCTGTCAGTAACAATATGATTTTAGGTGATATCGGTCAGAACGAAAGAGTTCTACAGCCTTCTCGAGAATGGAAACCAAATGGTGCCGATGCAACATTCGTATATAAACCGGATTTCTGACCCTAAATCGTTGTTAGCTAATTTTCGCAAATGGAAGGTGTGTTCACTCTCACGTATTTAACAACACAATAGACCCCCTTCCGATACCTGTTAGGTCTAAGTACTCGAGGAGATAAATCTAATGGTTCATTCCAGAGGTTGAAATGGAAATTTTCAGGAAACGGAGCACTTTACCTTCGTTAACATGCATTTGTCCTATTTTGTCTATGATTACCACATTGACGAGACGGAACAGGAAGGTTCCAAATATTCACGAACCGGAATTGCGTTCCGGTCTGCTGTCGTCCATTTCGAGCCCTGGTTCATTCCAAAATTCTGTACACTGTAAATAAAACATTGTATGTTTTACGGTAAGATCACTGGCAGCATGGAGGTGCAGTGATATTAATTCAAAAAAGGGTGTAGTCACACCCTTTTTTGGGTGTGACTACACCCAAAATGATCTTACGGTATTTCTACTGTTAGTCGCTACAATAGATTCAGCTTAAAGGAAACATTTTATCAATGAAGCCTTCGTTTTTAGTGATGTTACAAGCGTCCGTGCTGCCATCGTTTTCACTGTAAAACAGTTTTTTTTAAAACTTTGGGTAAAGTGGAAGTGTATCTTTCCCTAATACTCACGGGAACTGCCCGAGTTTACTCGTAAAACTCAGATCTTCTATGTTTACCTAACACTCCTGATCTAGTTGCTAATATTAAGCACTTGGAAGACATACAGATTCAAGGATCATATCCGAATATGACCCTATACGAATCATCTTGACTGTTCCCCACATCTTACTGCAGTTAGTCAGATAAATGCCGTGATGGTACCTAGAATAGAACTACTTTTACCGGGACAGTGCTCGCTGATTAACATCATCCATTTGAGCTTGCACGTCGTAATGAACCTTGCAAGTAGATGGTGGCATGTGCTGCCTACCTGCTCAATTTCGTACTCTACTACTCTACTGTAGTACGTGTTGAGGATATAGGTAAGGATAAAAGACCGTGCAAAGGCGTTCGTTTCCAATCGACCTCTAGGTCTACTTCGTACAGTTTTCGATTGCTGGTTGGGCGACGGGGTTCGATTCCCACAAATCTCTCACGTTTTTATGTTGTTTTTTTAAAAGAACTTTACATTGTTTGTAATCTATAAGTAATTAGTAATACATGTATAAGTAATTTGTAATAATATGATTTTTGCTTTGGATTATCTTAATGAGAAGATAGATTTTTGTTAAAAGGGTAGGAGCAACACTGCTCGATTGGTCCATGCTTTTGACTTGCGTTGTCCTAATGCTGTATTCTAATTGGTTCGATTTTATTCTTTATCTTACGGACATGACGTGCTTTGAACCTTGAACCGGTTACATGCGTAGGACCAACATGACTTTGGACCAACACGGCGTTGAACCAACGCGACGTTGGATTAACACGGAACCAACACGACGTTGGACCAATACGGCGTTAGACCAACAATAATAACCGGCATATGACCAACACGGTAAAACACAAATCTTGATAATAATGAAATCATTATGTAATAATAATTTTTATTTAAAAACCTCTAGCGTGAATTGGCACCGGCGTAAGACCAACAGGGCGTTTGACCAAAACGGCGTTAAATCAACACGGCGTTTGACCAACACAACGTTGGACCAACACGGCGTTGCACAAACACGGCGTTCGATCAACACAGAATTTTGCCCTGGAGTATTGGTCGTATGCCGGTTCTTGTTGATTGAGAGACTGTTTGGTCGTACGAAGTAGTGGTCCAACACCGCATTCCCCTTTGAATTTCAGATCATGTTTGACCGGCGTAAGTAGTGGGCCAGTGTAGTATTAAGTCTATGATAGTATTATTTTCGACATTTTATTGTGTAAGTGGACTGATTGTGCTGTGAAGAGGTGTGTTTCGTTGTGATATCAGATTCGAGATAGCAAGACCCCAGTTTGGAAATTAATTTGGGAGGTTTATATTTTTCTTTACTCTTCAGATATCGTATCCAGTTGGGCGTCAATCTTGTGAGACCTGGTGCAATGGTTTTTGGCAAGTTTTAGTCAGGCAACTCTAAACATCCTTCCTCGTCGCCATATATTGTATGCTGGTTTATTTAGTATTAAGGAATTGTTTGTGTGTAAAATACTTCTGTTTGATTGTGAAAATTGTGAACCTACGAAAAGTTGTTATTTTTTGAATCTTCATAGCCCATGTGGGAGCTGGAGATATATTTTTGGATTATTTATTTTATTTGTTTCAAATGCACTGTATTTTCATTGTAATCTTAATTCACTACCAACGTAAGTTCTGTAATAAACTTCATATTGAAAATTCATATAATTGAAGCCTAGCCATTGCAACTTAGGCCATTGGCGTAATTTCACTTATAACAGGCTTCCGGTGCTTTCGTGTTCTTCATCATCGCCATCAAGATTTCAATTCCGTTTCTATAACTTGTTTATGTGGAGATTTATGATAGTTAAAGGTTATTAGGAATTGGGCCTCGTGTCGTATGATAAGGAATGAGGGTGGGCGCTGGATGTCTCAATAGGAGGTTTAACGTTAAAATAACGTTACGCTCTTATGCTTCTTTCTGTATTTTCAGCATCTTATAGAATGCATAGAAATAGGTTCGGCAAAATTAGGTTAGATTTCTTTTTTCCATTATACGCCATGCAAACACAAAAAATAATTTAACGCAACGATTTTCCAACCTTGTTTCTCATATAGCACGTAGTTCAGCTGGTGACTAACAGATGACACTGTCAACTTGCAGCATTCATTACGACGTGCAAACTCTCACTTAGGCCATGGCCGTCTGTTGAGCCAATACAATATAAACACATTATGTACAGTACAATTTGTCCTCTCTTTTTACGTAATTCTTGTAATATGTAGTTCCATCTGTACACTGTTAAAAATTTCATCCATTTTCCTGGAAAATGTCAGTCAAATCAGACAGTTTATGCGTTGAAATTTCCAGCATTATTACTAACGAAAGTGAAAACCTGCCGGATTCAATTTTTTGTCAAATCTCACAAATTTCTCCATAGTTTTGTCTTTCAATTTCCTTGCTTACCGGTAAGAGCACACTGAAGAATAATTTTGACTGAATACGCTTATGGCTGATTAATAATCTGATCTGAATTATAATAAGTGATTTCCAAAGTTGAAATGGAGGCAACTTCCGATTTTTTCTGTACATCAAGACTCTGTAAGTACAGATGCAATTGATATTAAAGAGTGAAGTACCAGGTGTATGCATAAGTAGTTTCCGGTTTACCTAAGAGATGGCGCCAGCGAAAAGTACGCAGCGTATTCATTTGACACATACGTCATTTTGTTCGTCTGACATTAAACTACAAACACACACAAGTTGAGTCCGCCAAACACTAGCGTCTTTGTTTTATCGTTCAGTGATCATGTCGAAGTTTGTAACTGAAAAAGAACATTTGCGGCACGCATTGCTTTTCTTATTTAATCAAAAGAAAAAGGCTGTTGAAAGTCATCGTGTGCTGGTAGAAACATACGGTGAACACGCTCCATCGATTAGAACATGTGAGACATGGTTTCGACAATTTAAAAGTGGTGATTTCAATGTGAAAGAGTGCGCGCTCGGGTAGACCACAAAAGTGCGAAAACGAGCAATTGCAGGTGTTATTGGAAGATGACCCAACTCAAACTCAACAGCAATTGGCAAAAGCATTAAATGTGTCAAAAGAAACAATCAGCAGACGTTTACGAGCAATGGGGAAGATCAATAAACGGGGTA
>JAGDQP010034630.1:0-20004 GCA_022664845.1 Lepisma saccharinum | reverse complement strand
AAAAAACGTAATTTTTGTAATGCCACGAAAGTCATATTGGCAGCTGCGGCAGTACTTACGTGCATATTATTAATTGTATATTCTACTTGCATTGACAGCATCAATCACCTGTAGTTCTTTCAAATATGTGTGTTAATTCTTCTTACTCTTCGATATTTTTTTTAGTGTTGATGTCGCGATTCACTTTGCATTGTCTGATATCTGGTGCTTGTAAATGAAATACCGAAGATGTATGACCCATTTTCGAAGAATGAATTGTGGTCATGTAGGGAATCTCAAATCCGCCCCAACTGATAGTCTGAAAGGGACTTTCCTGCATTTTCACTGTACATGGGACGTTATTTCGTCTTGGTCTACAATAGCGCCGAGATTTTCAGAGTCAATTGGAGTCCTGCTAGTTTGAGGAGAGATACAGACAACAAGGTTTATTATTCTTTTAATTTCGCGTGACTAATATGTTGATCGATATGTCAAGGTGATGCATATATGTACCGAATATTCCTGGCCAGCGATATTCGAATCTAACCTAGTTTTTAAGAGATATCATTATGCCATCGTATTCCTAGTTCTAAGTGTAGTAGAATCTATAGTAGTATTTCATAATGTATGGCTCGTAGTGTAGTTATAAGTTGATGTTTAGGTATTTATGTGTCTGTCAGCGGCTGACAGCTATCAATACGCTAATAGTAAAACCAAAAAGTGAAGAAAAAAATACTATCTGATAATGATCGTTGCATAGTTAAGTATGCTACTCTATCTGTTCATTCTTTCTGCTTTCAATCTTTTTTTTTTCTCTCCCGCATAAACAATTCCTCATTTTTATTCATCAAAACTCTTCACGTCTTCCTTCCCATTTTTTTATTTAGTTAAGAGTAATATTTCATAGTGCTCCTTCGATAGTAAACAAAAACAATTACGTAACGTTACACATCCAATTAAATGGTGTAAAACTGTAAACGCTAGCGTAGAATGGCCCTCAGCGGCGGTTTCTTTTGTAAGTGCACAGCAAGAATGTAAATGGTCAAATTTTATTGAGTCCTGGTAGTCCTCCTCTAGCTACAAAAAGCTGTATGTACTTTGCTGCATATAATCTAAAACGGCTTCGGCCGCATCTCTGTGAAAATCAAAGAGCAAAGGAAAAGGGAGAGTAATTTGCAAGCTATGGTCATTTGCGTGAATTTTGCTGCTCCCGGAAATCAGTTACTTGAATCATTCTGCATTAAAAAAAAAAAAACATTCATGTAAGTAACGTCCATCAAACGGCATTTTTTTTTTTTTTGTACCAACCTTTGTTTTGATTGTGTTTAGTGCTAGGAGAGAGGAGAGACGTGTCACTAAAACTAATTTTCATGTTCAACTATTTTCTCGTGTTCAAAATTTATAACAGGTCAAAACATTACTGTAATTTCTAAATCAACCGAGGGATCACATCTCTCTGGCGTTTTTCTGTGTTGTTAGGTTTTCATTTGATTTCATTAAGTTTTTCATAAAGTTTATTATTGTTATCCAAAGCACCTATTTCATTTCAATGTAATACACCATCCTAGTTTCTTTTTTTATTTTTCATACCTCGACATGAGTGTAATTTACAATTTCACTATCCATATAAGTTTTAGAATGTTCTTTTACAGCCTTAGAAGGCAGGAAGTTTTCACATTAGAGACATTTCTTAGGAATGGCTTTGCTTGGCTCCCATCATCCGCGCACTTAGTTCTATCCCCGGACGTGCACATTTGACACTTTTGCAGGACGTTCGTCTGGTGGGGTGGAAGCAGAATGCACTGTAGTTGAGCTTCTTCATGGGGAGATGATGCTGGTGGCCAGGCGAAATCGTTCCGGTATCTAGTTTAAAGTACATAATTCCTGGCACCGCCGCATGTGTCCAGAACGAAAATCTTTATCGCCATTCACACGAACCTCTGTCTGAGTTGTCTTCCTTTCCCATGAGTTTTTTTATTCGAAGATAACCTGCTTCCCAACATTCCTATCCTACCCTTCGATCACCTTCCTTTAAACTCTGGAGCCGTCCGGGAAGTGTGATTCGAATATAAGCCAAATTTATTGAATCCGTCGAAATCCATTTATTGCCAGTTGCGAGTGCTTGTCTCACAAGCACAAGCAGTGGTTATAACCAACAGGTAAATTGACCGTTTATTAGTTACGAAGTTTCAACTGGAAAGTCCGTCAGTATTTTATATCATTAATTAGACATCTACAACTTTCGGTAACAAAAATTATAGATACGAGTTATCAATGATTAACCCTCGATATAAAAATTGATGTATGTGTGTCTTTGTATGTGTATATATGTATGTTCCAGTATAACTCTGGAACACCTCGAGTAATTTCAATCAAACTTGGTATGCATATTACGTACAATCTACAAAAAATATTGTGCGGGTATGACACCCCTAGCACCCCTATGGGTGGTGCTGAAAAAGGGGATGACGCGTAAATTGGTTAATAGATTATGACTGTCAGATAATTATATCCTTACAGGCTAAGCAACCCACACCACAATGTAGTTTGCCGGGTTGACTACCTGCAAGTGGGCTAATTTTTGCATGACGATTCGACGTGTCGATTCGACACCCCGCAGAGGGACGAAGGAGGCGAAAAACCTCTGTACCACGCACCAACGGGCGAGAAGTGAGTTAGTAGTGTTATATAAAAGATTACGGATAACAAACGATAAGAAACGTGAATATGAAAATTGATGTACTGTATTTGTTATAACAAGTATTCAAAGACGTACAGTATGACTAAAAAATGTTCCCTGATCGTCCATTGACCGACTCTAGTTATTTCCCTGGTCCAGCCAACTTATTAAGTACACTAGTGTTCAAAATTAAAACTAAATGAAATAATCTGCCCATAAACATACTTCTCCAAACACATTAATACGGTAGACACCGATAGCAAAACTGCAAAGGAACAGAACTTGTGCATGAAAAATACTTAATACAATTCAAATTTATAATAGCAGGATCACAAAATAAAACAAGGAAGTATTATCAGGAAAGAAAAACAAAAGAAGATAAATTGGACAACCTCTAAAATAAATTTAATATGGTGCATGGCCACCCCAAACAGCGCTTCAAGTTTGGCAATTACACTCCACTGATTTCCGGTATGCCACGCCGTATCACTTCTATAGGTGACCATGCATCCTTAAGGTCATTTGTCGGGGTTGACTTCTTTTTTTTTATCTTGTTCTAAAAATACTTACATTGTATTAATTTGTGAACTTGCTATAAGCTAATTTTCGCCAACTCTCACCTTTGTTATTAGATGCATCTCTTACGATCTGATGAATTATGTATTAATAGCACTTGGAAACACAGCTAGAACGTGTGATTCCGTGGTCTGGTGATCACAGCATCCGAATAGTGTGCCATGGGTCCACGGATCGATTTTTACACGTTTGCACATCTTATAAATTCCGCACCTCTTCTGAATTCGAGTTTTATTTATGCACTTTAGATATCTAAGGCTCAGGCCGGGATAGGGAAGATGGAAGGGTTCGGGAAGGTGTCGGCCAGAGCCTATGTTGAAGGTGTCATCCCGGCATTTGCCGGCTGTGACTGAGGAAAAAACTGGGAAAACCTCAGTGATAATGGTCGTATTTGCTGGGATCGAACCCACGACCCTCCAAACGCTACGCCAACGCTCTACCACTGAGGTACGGTGGTTTGGTCCCACCTTTTATGGTGACAAATAACACCCTGCAAGATGCTCAAAATATCAGCATTTGGAACGTAATTAGATTAAAGAAATGACTACGTAAATTAAGCTTGACGTCTCAGAGTTCAAATCTGATTTCAGTTCCTCTCTACGGTTTTCATTAAGGCTTGACAGTGAAATCTTGAAATGGAGAAAGCTAATCAAATGGAGAAGACCTGCCGCCAGTTTTAGATCCACTAGGTTAAACAAGGCTTGATTAATAATAATATAAATTTAGCAACACATGTTTACAGAAAAAGAAATAAAAACTTACCATTCTGTAAGCTTTCCTGGTTACCGTTAGCAAGAATTGCTCCTGTTGTCATCCTCAATAAAGAACTTGGCACTGCACTACGAGTGAGAGAGAAAAAAGTCTGTCAGTTGTTAGTATCTACAAAATATATCAAAAACTACTGATAAGCCTCAATAGGCGGCAGCACGAGAATGAAATGTGCTTTATGGTAGTCGCTTATCTAATAATTATCTACGTAATAACACCGTTGATTTGTTTTCTTTTGTCTACCTCATTGTACAGTACCGAGCACACTAATAATATCGTCACTGGGAAACTTTTTATCGTCCTTTTTTTGTCATCGTAGGTTATCACAGGAGATTTCTTCTAGTTAATCCATTTGTACTTGAGAGGTCGCCAGTGTTGATAGCCTGCTAACCCAGCTAAAGCATGTAGCATCATCTTTTGTTTCGCTGCTCTAGAAAAATCATTTTCTTTCTACATATCTCCATTTTCCGAACTTTGTATACAATTTAATCGTTGCGATTAGAGAATTTTATTGTTGTTACATAAAGATCATTGCCCGACAGCAATACATTATATTATCTTTGACAACTTCCCGTAATATTTTTTATGTCAGTTAACATTACAATCATAATTTGATCATTCTTTAGTGACTATTAATCAATCTTATATTAAACACTGAAAAAAATAAACATCCTAAAATTATTTTGTACCTAAAAGAAGAGAGAAATAAAGAAGAATTAAATACCAATGACCTCTATCTAAATACGATACTGGATTGATTGCTGTCATTGAATATTTCATGAATATATGAAGCCAGGGAACGGAGAGGACACTTAAACTCGTTTGTCCACTTCCAGTCTAAACCAATATGGACCAAATGAAGACCTGAATTGAAAAACATTCCAAGTCCACTTTTTTCGTATTTGCATTTTTTCTGTTCGTCGGTATCTTGCATAAATATTGATTACATGCTAATCCAACCACGGAAGCCCTTTCTAAATACAAATAATTTCCGCTGAATAGGATAACATACGAAGACCTTGGACTAATTTTCGTTCCTCCTGAAAAATATACCCCGGTGGACTTAGGATGTTTTTCAATGAAGGTCTTCAAATGTTCTAAGTTTTTTTTTACCCTTGATATCGCTGTGCGGCCGGTTTTTTTAATTTATGTCTTAAATCTTACAAAAATCGTAAATATTATTTGCAGAATTTTCTATTAAAAGAATACGGTATACTATTAAAAGAATAGCCCAGGAATTAATATTTAAATAAAAAAACGGCCCGCACAGCGATAAGAAACTTATACAACTGACTCAGAACTGAAAATTTGGTTCACATTGGATTAGACTGGAAGTAGATAATCGAGTTTAAATATTTGCTCTGGCGTCTATCTGTCGACACTAAGCAGTTACTCCAGTATCGTTACGTAGAGCTCGATGTTAAATACTCTATAAATGATACTCGATATAACTATTTAGCATCGACCTCCATTAATACGATACTGGACTGACTGCAGCCATTGAAAATTTCATAAATATGTGAAGCTAGGAAGCGGAGAGAAAACTTAATCTCGTTTGTCCACTTCCAATTTAAACCAAATTTTCTATTCTCAGTTTTTTACGCTTGATATCGCTGTGTGGCCCGTTTTTTTTTTAATTTGTCTTAATTCTTGCAAAAAAAAAAAAACGTAAATATTATTTGTAGCATTTTCTATTGTATGCAGAGTGCGATATACTCTTACATAAATAACTCAGGAATTAAGACTTAAATCAAAAAACGGGCCACACAGCGATATCAAGCGTATAAAACTGAGTTAGAACTGAAGATTTAGTCCACATCGGATTACAATGGAAGTGGACAAACGAGTTTAAATATTTGTTTTGGCGTCTATCTTTCAACACTACGTAGTCACTCCAGTATAGTTTACGTAGAGCTCGATACTATTGACTAGGGATGGTTAATATCTATATTTTCCGGAACTGTTCTTTGGAACGGTTCCAGAGAACGGGTCCTCGAAAGTGTTGGATCACAATAGTAATGAGAATGACGGTCTAAATTATGTCAAATTACATTTCTATATTATCATAGGTTCGGTTCGTTTCTTTTCATTATACTCGATAGGACGCCGCCATCTTAAACGTATTAGGGTTAATTTTCATGAAAGCTTGCGTTGCTTGCGATTTGGGTGAATAACCAATTGAAATACGTGGTATTTCGTGGTGTAACACGTGTTTCAATTGGCTATTCACCCAAATCGCAAGCAACGCAGGCGTGTTTGGAAATCAGCATTTACGATGATGTCTTCTTGTTAGATGAAACAGTAAATATCAGATCAGAAAGAATATAGATCATGATTAGGTTTGTTCAAATAGACAAAGAGCAAGATTTTTGAATTCCTTAATTCTGTTTTGCAACAAGAAGAAAGAATATCCTGGGAACAGAATCAATGATTCATCACAGAATGATGACAATTAGTCACAATCTTGCATCGCAATAATTAAAACATTGCATTACATTATTTTCATTGTTATGAAAGCATAAAATAAACTGTTATCATAAAAGGTCAGGTACATACTAGTTTGAACATTGATGTGATCTTTCCAAAGCAAAGAACTATTAATTTGACCTTGAATTATAAATTATCGCTTTGTTATCAAAATGAATTATGTTCTTATTGCTATGGAATTACCTTAGATTATCTTGGATTATCAACTTAATTTCAAAGCTAGGCCTAGTATCAAAGTCAGTTTTATATATATTTTATATAATAAAGTATTTATTTAAGTTCACACTAGTAACACGTTTGTAATAACGAACTATCTGAAAATTACTTCGAAGACCTGGCAATAGCGATTTAAAAAAAACAACAACATAGGGTCGAAGTTTTAACCATTGACCTCCATTAATACGATACTGGACTGACTGCAGCCATTGAAAATTTCATGAATATGTGAAGCTAGGGAGCAGAGAGAAAACTTAATCTCGTTTGTCCACTTCCAGTCTAAACCAATATGGACCAAATTTTCGATTCTAACTCAGTTTTTTACTCTTGATATCGCTGTGCGGCCCGTTTTTTAATTTGTCTTAATTCTTGCAAAAAAACGTATATATTATTTGCAGCATTTTCTATTGTATGCAGAGTACGATATACTCTTACATAAATAACTCAGAAATTAAGACTTAAATCTAAAAACGGGCCACACAGCGATATCAAGCGTATAAAACTGAGTTAGAACTGAAGATTTGGTCCACATCGGATTAGAGTGGAAGTGGACAAACGAATTTAAATATTTGTTCTGGCGTCTATCTTTCAACACTACGTAGTCACTCCAGTATAGTTTACGTAGAGCTCGATGGTTCTAACAGTAGAACTTTCTCGCTGTCTAACTGCGATCGCAGTGCAGGCAGTGTTGTCAGGTTTCCGTCGCAATATTTCCTTCAAATTAACCAAAAAGCCGACTTTTGTAATATATATATATATATCCCGCCTGCATCGTTTATATTATTGAAAATTAGAAATTTCCCGATTTTTCGTCTTTTTTCCCTTTCATCCTTCATGTGAGCCAGATTTTCCTATTTTTCGGGTAATTTCCCTCCACTTGACAACACTGAGTTTAGATGTGTTGCTTGGCACATAGGAGGCATTAAAGAGAAGTTACTGTACGTACTAGAAACGGAAACCGACAGCGTCTGCTAATCAGCTGCCGACAACAAAACGAGGCCAATCAGGACATTTGAATCGTCATATGCAGAAAGGTGATACGTAACAAATTTTGAAAAATTGAATTTTGTGGGGCAATCAACTTGTATAGGGTAGATACATAACCTGTACCAAAAGGAGACATGTGACACTGTCATATGTGTGTGAAAAAAGGACACAGAATTCGTGAAAGATGCAAAAAGTTGACATGTGAAGCACATGTCACCTTTTTGTACGGTTCGTAGAGTGGCACCCACGGACTCACGTTGTGTTTGCTGATACTGACAACCGCTACGAGTTAAAACGTATGGGACACTACTTGCAGTATAGCTTCAATATCACGTTCCATTTCGACAAAATAAAGTGAAAGATTCCACAGTAAGCTACGAGGAACATATTAATATACTTTGAGAAATAATGGACTCAAGATAGGGTTTCTGCCGGAATTAATTCAAACAAAAAGTAATTCCCGTTTCCTGTTCATTTACGTATCCTGTCGCTTAACACACTAAAATTCTACATTCTGACCCTTACACCATCAGCCGTCATATTGGAAAATGGAGTCCATTCGACGTCTTGAATACAGTTATTCGACATTTGTGCGAAAATGGTGCAAGATATGAAAAACATGTATAGAGCATTAATTAAAAAACACAAAATTTTACACAATTTTGAGCCTCTTCATTTTTTTGATACGTACCATCTTTGGCTACAATGCGCATGTCTTTCCAGTTCTCGTTATTTTAAATATCCTTCTTTTGGGTCTTGACTTGTCGCGAACAATAAATATTCTAGAAATCGATCGAACTATGAATAACTTTATGTAGACTTGCATAATACACATTTTATATCGAAAATTAACTTCGAAAGCATATGTAGGGATATAACGTCACGTAGTCCCTGCTCAAAGCGCCAATAGCAGTTATGGAGCAGTCCCAGTGAAGGATCGCCGCTAAACTCTTATAAAGGGGTGCTGATAAAACGTTCCCCGACAGGAAAATCAGGAATTCTAATTCGTGCCTTCCACTGCTCCGACCGGTAGTGAAGATGATCCTTCCAGCTTCCGTGGACTGCGTGGGGTGAATAATCCCGTCGAACACCAAGATGGAAGTCCCGTTGAGAATACGAGCACTGTTCCCGCTGATCCAGTAGACTGCTGCGATGTGGGAGACCAATCTTGAGAGGACACAACCTCCCGAAAGGGGAGATCGACTTAATCTCTAACCTCCCAAGGAGAGATGCAACTTCAGTTCGTATCCTACGGCGCAGGGGAGGACGCTACTGTTGAAGGATCTCTCACCAAGAGACTACCGAAACTATAGCCTGCCTCATACGAGAAGAGACTAAGCCGTTAACTTTAGAAGAAAAGATTATTAACATTAATTAAAATACTTTGGAAAACAATATCGGCAAGATAACGATTTCGCGCGCCATCCCCGGGACACGCCGGTAGTAACTACAACACACGGTACTAAGGCTTGACCTGGAGAGCTGGGAGAGGTAATTTCTTTATTTTGTATTGAGTGAATTAGAGCCTAACTTGATAAAGCATACCATCCCGGCAATTTGATGGTGTAAGTGAGGAAAACCATGGAAAAACCTGTCAAGATAGTCGGCCGTTTGTATTGATTATTTATCATGAAGACAAGGCATTTTCATCCATTTACAGCAATTACGTACAATGCGCAAAAGACGATAATTTGTAAAAACGTGATGTGCACAAAATTTAAATGCGTTTATGTGCCAAAGTGGGAGCTAAATTCAATATCAAACATATTGTTATTATCCAAGATGTATGAAAGAATAAACATGTTTCCTTTCTTTCACATTCAAAGTTGTAAGAGCTATTTAGCCTTTTTGCGTTTCCTATAATATTTGTTTTTTTGTGACATTCACCTTTTTGCAAATTACGATTTAATTTAGTTTGGTGTTGCTAGGAGTGCTACTATCGCCTAATTTCCCTCTCAAGGGCTGGCAAGGCTCTCTATACACATGAATTCTCTTAGCTACCTACCACTCAACGAGTAACTCATCTACATTGCGGTTCGCTGGCTTAGTTCATGGAGGAATTAGAGAAGAAGGAGCCCTTGCTAACTCTTATTTCGAAGACGAAAATGGCCGTCGCTCCGATTAAATGTATCGTGTTCCGCCATGTTGTTAAGTTTTGAATTGACAGGTGTACAAATGATTGGTTCTACCTTTCAATAATGGCAATGACTTGGGTCATATTTCGTTGTAGCAATAGGTACAACTGCAAGGAGAAACCTCATAACCGAGCCGCCGTAGCTCAGTGGCTGCCGGTCCAGATAGTCGTGCGGTCTAGTGCGGTAGTCTGCCGACCCAAGGATCGTGGGTTCGAATCCTGCCTCGGACATGGATGTTTGTGAATGTCTGTGAGTGTGTTTTAACCCAGAACAGATGTGTACACAGTTGAGAAATTTTACATATTAACCGCGTCGGGCCAAATTAAAAAGAAAAGAAAGTGGTAGAGCGTTTTCTGGAGGTCATCGGTTTGATCGCAGCGGCCAACCATCCTGATAGGTTTTTCCAGCGTATTTCCTCAGTCACAGCATACAAATGCTGGGATGGCACCTTCTGTATAGGCTCTGGACGATCCTTTCCAATCCCCTATCCTGGCATGAGTCTTAGATTGCTAAAGGGCATAAATAAAATCAATTCCAGAAGTCTCGTAGAGGTTTTCAAACAAATTTATTGTTTGGAAAATAACAGTTTTCTCCGCATGTTTTATTACACCGTCACTGTGTTTATACGAGAATGTAAAGAAAAGGATGATTATTTTGATTTTTATCCTAGATTTGAATTAAAGACAAGAAACCAAGTTGAAAATAGTGTCAGTAGTATTATTGTATTTCATTAGATTAACTCGTGTAAAGTTTTGACCAAAAAAAAAAAAAATCCAGTTTTACCCAGATTTCGATGCTCACTTCTGAACCTTTGGGCACTCCTCTCTAAGTAGAATCCAATTGACATATACATCTGTGTTTGTGTTTGTATTCTATAAGTAGAAGGCCAAAACACGGATGATAAGAAGCTAATGGATAAACGAATAAAGGAGTTCAACATATGAACTGTAGAGGGGACCAATATCGAACTATAGTCGTGCCATCTTACAGCAGAGGAGTGTACTAAAACCTGCACCAATTTTGATCGTTGTCACTTGAACCAGAACATAATGTGGCTAGCCGCTCACAAAGAGCAGCACTTCGGCAAATTTCGGAACGCACGCGTCCACGTCCAGCAGAAAGCGGTAACCGGTAGTAGTAACAGCGCTGCCATTTAGAGTACTGGTTGTAATTGAAGTTGTTGGAGCGACAATTAGATTTTTGTATCACTTACAAGACCTTGTGCATAAAAAGAGAGACATTAAATTACTCGTATAAAACTTTGTGCTCTTTCCTGATGTCGAAAGAGATGAAAGAACAACTACATTTTACTTTCCCAAAGACAAATATAACACGGATGTTGACTGGATAAATTATAGCCATCTTTTGAGAGTAGTAAGCAAAAAAGATAGTAGGCAGTACGCATTTCGGTCGCTGGATGGCACTACTATTAAATGATCTCTCTTAGTTCAAACTATTTTCATATATGCAACTTGGCGACCCTATATATTGGGTTCCATGGGCAGACCTTCAATCTTAAATTCAAATTTGCTATAGGGTAAGGACACTGATCATCGGACATACCGCAGTGGTCAGCCATTTCCACATAAATATGATTAAAACAAGACTTATGTCACATAAAATTAGTATAAAAAATATCGCCAGTTTTCAGAAAGCTTTACCTTATTTCAGTTTTACTAGTTATCGATAGGGAATTATATACAGAGTAAAAAATTAAAAGTTTCAGGCTTTGATGATTAACTTAGAATATGCCGGAAATGTTATTTGAGAGATAAGGACAGCGTCACAAAATTTAGGATAAAATTCTGTCGTTTATATTAGTTTTAAGACATAAATTGTTCCTCCAGCTTCCAAATGTTATGTTTTCACTTTATATCATAGATAATACGCAATAGTCGTATCCGGTAAGTTTATTATTATGTCGGACTTAGAATTCACGACCGCTCTTGTTGTCGGTCAGGGTGTGTTTCTTAGCTAGTTTTATTCTGATGTTAAATTTATGTTTCTTTTATTCCTGATAATCTAACAGTCTGTTTAACAGCACATTATGCTTAGAGCTATTTTAATTTAAAATGGATATACATTGTTGCGTTCAATGGAGAAAGCCATAAGAGTACAGTTTTACGATTTTCTACCAATGTACAATTTAAAAACTTAATCCCATTGTTATCTTCTTATGTTAATTATCTAAACGCAAGATGGCCGCTAAGCGCAGCTCACTTCGTGACTTTATTTATTTCGTTATCGAAATATATAGCATCCTATTCACGAGTATTGCTTTAATAGTATACAAGCATTACGGCAGAACAAATCTACAAAATGCGACGCTATAATTAGTTTATTTGTGTTGATTATTTTATAATTTAAACCCCAGTGTCGTGTAACCTTTTGCTTAGTTAAATAATAGTCAATAGATGGCAGCATGTACCGTGAAAACAACATAACAAGCACGAAAACCAAGTTCCTTAGTGTAAACGTAAGTTAGTTGCATCCATAATTCTCGCCATAATTATGATCTTAGTAATCTAAACAAAACATTAGGACTTCAGTAGCATGTTAAAACACTTACAGCTGGCATTGTAACGAGATTCAAGTAAGTTTCTAATACATTGCATTAAGTGCCAATAATTCATAATTAAACATAGCCTAACTTTGTACGGTTAGTGTGCTCACGAGGACTTGGTGTTGCATACACAGAAGCGAGAACAGTAGACATACCAGCAATTTAGGATTGACGGTATTCTTCAGTGTCGGAGGGTGGAGTTAGTTTGAGTAACAGCAATCATTGCACAACGACTGATCATCTCATTATTCATAGCATCTAACTCACAGGAATGTTGACGAAAGAAATAGACGCTAAATTGATAACGCAGCACTCAGTACTTCCACATGTCGTCATCAGGTCGATCTAACAATACAGACAAACACTGTAAAAATAGGAGACACAACCTTCATCCAAAAAATGGAGGCACCTGAGCTGCCTCCACTTTTTGGATTGACCTACATTCAGCCAGTTTTCGGTTGAACGTTTTACTTTGCGTAAAATTTCAAAATTCATGTATACATTACATATATATGAGTGTTCCAACGTATTTCATTCAATCCGAGCATTTTTTTAAAGTAGAAAAGAATAAAAGGAAATTAAATAATCCTTTAAAATTTAAAAAAAAGTTGAAGTGGTTGGGTTTCGATCCAGGGTCCACAAGCACACTGGTCAGACGCTCTAACCACTTCGCTACGAAGACGGTGACTCTGGTTTCCCGAGCGAGCTATGGTTGTACTGTGAAGGAGGTTAATTATTAACACGTTTTTGATTTTACTACGAGGAATATCTCGTGAAAAAAGGAGAGATACGTTTGCTACAGTGTAAAGATTTATACCCAACTTAATTTCTCGACCCACCAGTAAACTATTTGCTGTTCACAGTGGCGGGATGTAAACACTCAAAATGGCGGGACGTTCAGTGACAAGCAAGTAACGTTACTCCTGTTACTGGATTATAAAATATCCAACTAAGGCTTAACATTCATCCACAAAAGTGAGTAACCTCAAAATTTCCTGTTTAGCTTACACTTCGATTAGAAAATGACCGAGTTTTAAGCGTAAAATAAGTTGAACGTTCACGGACAAATCACTTTGGCCAGTTTCAACTCATTTTCAATTAACGTTAAGCTATTACAAAGAAAGTGTTTAAAATGGAGTTAAGTTTACCAATCTTTCCACTAAAAGGCTTACACTATATCCACGTTTAAGAGTAAATACAACAAAACGCTAATTTTCGACTTTTATTTCTCCATAAAGCGGAGTAACTTTCATCCATTTCGTGTTTCCAATTTTTACAGTGTACGTAAAGGACAAACTCACCGACCAAGATCAGGCTCACAACTGACTACAACTTCTAACTAAAATCCAGCTAAGAAACATCATACGATTAGCGATTCGGGCACAGAAGGTGATGTACAAATTGAAATCGACTATCCTGAACAGTTTCCTACCGTCGAAGAATCTAATAAACAACAGAAATGCGCTTTCGTTCTAACCAACTTTGACAGCAAATATCAAAATAGCAAACTTCTGCAGCAATTTCTAAAATATGTTCCACGAGTTGCTATCACAGAACTCAAACCTACTCGCAACGATGTTATTATTAAATCATCAGATCATAAGCTTGCACAAACTATAAGGGACAAACATAGTTTTGAAATTATCGGTAAATCAGCAAACATGATGGAACCCACGGATAAATGTCCGAAAAATCCACCACCACCCCATGTGAACCACCTTACCTCTCCGTTGATATCCCTTGTGGTGTTACCAACTATTGCAACAGAGGAAAAAGAAGCTAAATTACGAGAAGCAGGACTCACCATCATCAAATGCCTCCGTACCATATGTAATGCAGAGTCTACATACCTAGTTAGAGTTCTTACTAATTCACAAACCTCCAAAGATTCATTACTGATAAACGGCGCTTACACTTACAAGACCAGATATCGAGCTGAACCCTCACATTCACCACCACCACACCCAGTCCACGGCAAAAAAAAATGTCAACAGTACAACTCTCATCCGACTTATAAATGCTCAAATGAACAGAAATGTACATTCTGTTCAGGATCACACAGTTCCAGAAACTGTAATAACATGCAAGGACCACCAAAATGCAACACCTGCAACGATCAACATCTGACATTTAGTTATAAATGTAAAGCCATTCTTACTCAATGAGACATTCCTTACAACCAAACATATTTGTAGAATTCCACGATACTTTCTTATCAGACAGGATAACACCTCCCAGCAAAGCGGGCTAATGATGGAGTAGCAATTGCATTCTCTCGTAATATTCCTCACCGCACTCATATCACAAATATACCTCAATTACCTGAACATCTTACCATCACGTTTTACTATAACTAAGTAACTTTACACTATCATGGCTACAATATACATCTGGCATTCCATACCAGAGTCTTTCTTTCAGTACACCACCAATAACTACCGTATCATACATCAACGTGAGACAGACCAATTCAATAATTTTATTAAAACCCAAACTACAGCCACAATTCATCAAATCCCAATACCAACCAGCCCAGACTCCAATACCACAACTTCAACTAACCTCCTAAATCGATGCCATATAACAGTACTTCAACTTGTTGATAGTGATCACGTACCTGTTAAACTACTCCTTGGCGGTTCAACAAACCACAGCAGGATTTTGA
Organism: Lepisma saccharinum; assembly: GCA_022664845.1. Taxonomy (NCBI): domain Eukaryota; kingdom Metazoa; phylum Arthropoda; class Insecta; order Zygentoma; family Lepismatidae; genus Lepisma; species Lepisma saccharinum. Next base: position 4,948 of record JAGDQP010034630.1, on the reverse strand, counting down.
GAAGTCTGAGAGTGTATTACAAATAGTGTTGATGAAAATTAACAGTTACTTCTCTCCTAGGTACAGTACTGGGGTTTATAGAATGCATTGTTTTTGCTATCATCAGTCACGACAAGCACAACAACCACGTAACACTCTAAGCTTCGATCACGCGAATTGGACTGACTATCGTATATATATTAGCAAACATGTAGACAACGTACCAAGCCCTGTAACCGACCAAAACCTGTACCACTGTTTAGACACAATACCCAGTACTGTCGAAACCGCCTTCAAAAGCTTCATTCCCACCACCATAACATCATCTGTCCACTCTAAACTACCTGCGCAATATCTCCCATTGATCGACCTATCCCACCAGCTCTATAAAGACTACAAGCGAACAGAAAACTTGGAATTACTTCACTTACATCGCCAACTTCAACGTACTGTACACAACCTTAAGGCCTATAAACTGAGCCAGTGGGTCAAAACTCGCAGTAATGTGTCAGCCCCACAACATCCAACCAAACACTGGATAAAATTCAATGCATTAACAGGTAAATACAGTCACACCTCTTACCCTATCATAGACCAAGACGATACATAACGATAAAGAAAAAGCAGATTCATTCGCCAAGTACCTTCAAGAAATTTTTACTCCGCTACAACCCGACAGACCCGCATCATCGTCATCATCCAGTAATAAGACAATCTTGCCTCAGCTCATTTGCAACCCTGTATGAATCACGCGCTCTGCCGGCAGAATCACCTCACAGCACCAATCACTGTCGAAGACATCACGACCATTACCAACTATAAACGAAACACCGCACAAAATAACCTATCGCCAACTAAAGGAAGTCCCATATTCACGTATGCATCTTTGATCCATAATATACACTTTCATACTACGCACTGGCTTCAATCCACCAGGCTGGAAAGCTTCTAAAACACTAATGTTCATCTCAGTAATATCCTTGAAAGAATTCGTGTCCGTCGTTTACACATACGTCTAACAGAATACAGCCTCTTACCACCCTACCAAGCCGGCTTCCAACACAATTACAGCATAAATGATTAGCGTAACCACCATAATCACCAACCACTATAACAAATCATGTCTTGTGTTATTTGATCTGAAAAAGGTATTTGATAAAGTCTGACAACGAAGCACTCATTCACAAACTCCTCTCATTGAGACTCCCATTAGCTTACCCGTTTCGTATTCTCGCTAATCGCCTCGTCTATATTGACATAAACTTCACCCTCTCTCACCCTATATTTAAATATTCAGGTGGAACCCAAGACTCAGCACCATCCCCTCTTCTTACCTTCTCTTATAGCTGATATTTTTCAACTTCCCTCTTGCATCCATCTCTTTCAGTATAAATATGACACAGTCTTCCTTGGTCTCACAAAAACTATTCATCAGATCAACATCCATATGACTGAAACCCTTCGAAGTTTCGCTAACTGGTGCACTGTAAATGCTGACTCAAAAGTAATCCACATAAAATCCAAGCCATTGTGTTCATTCCCCCAAAAAGAGACGATCACGAGTACAGAACAATCCCCACCACCTCCGTCTTCAAACCCAAAATATGCAAAATATCTCTATCCCTATGCAAAATATCCCTAAGACTGCAGATTATCTGGTATTACCTTCGACGAACATCTTACATGGTCTTACAACACACACAAACACACACACACACCACATAGATAGATAGATATACAGGTTCGGAAGCATCATCACGTTATTCCGCATATGCACTTTGGTGTGAACATTTTTTTTTCCTTCAAGATTTGTGTGCATTAGGAGCTGTCATGGCCTTGTAACGGATTTCGTGAACCACCCTGTATGGTATATTGTCCCCCCCCCGAGAAAATTCCTAGCGACGCCCTTGCTTTCGAGTATCATGTAAATAAAGACAGATTCACGTTACAGTGTATTAGTAGAGCAAATAGAAATTTATAATCGTTATACGATTATCATATTAGGTGTGCGGCTCTTACTTCAGAATATGTAGAACAGATGGTAGAAAGAATGCAATTTCTGTTTCTAAGCTGTGTTTCAGTTCAGAAGGTTTATGTGTGTATGTTTTTAACAAATAAGATATGAAAATAATCTACAAAGAATTTTACAATTCTGTATTTTTCCATTCCTTAAACAGTTTGTCTGGTTACTTGTTTAGCCAAAACCTTCTTGCATCTATTTTGTTGGGTAATATTTATGACCCAAAACCTAAAGGTCTTCAGATAAAGATATTTGTTTCTTTGGTAATGTGGGGGAACGTATAAATTTGTTTTTTTAGAAGGGTTAGTTGGGTGAGTCATGCAAGTGATTCCATACTATCTCTGATTTAGTTAAAGAAGAAGAAAACAATCCCGTTCTTTTTGGATCACAATTTTCAAGCTCTCTGGCGATTTCATTTTTTTTTTTTTAAATCGTTATGCATGTTTGCTTCTTCGACGTGATTGCAGTTACGCCGAGACGAGCGTATCGCTGTCGGAATTTTGAATAGAAGTTACGTCAAGAACTGTGACGTATATGAGAACAAAAAGTGTAACGATACATAACATGACCGCACCTAACCTCCACGAGCCCATGGCCATTAATTTAAAATAATCTACGAAAAATTCAAGAAAGAAAATATTAATAATAGATATGAACATATTAAAATATATTTTGAAAGAAAAAAAGGAAAATAAAAGATCTTACCCCGCGATAGTTCGAAGTTCGAACCCGGGTTTTCTACTTCTAAAGCAAGTCAACACCTATCCACTGCACCACAATTACGACATTGCAAACGCTTGTTTGGCCGTTGTATTTACAGTGTACGTGTTACGTAACAAGCGAGTAGTGACGCGCTCCTGACGCAACTTCCGTTTAACCAGAACGGAATTATTACAGTAAGGGGCCGGAAGTTGCAATACCGTTCTGACGTACTGCTTGTTAAGTATTAAACCCGGGTTCGAATCCCGATGGTATCAAGTTGTATTCTTTTCGTTTTTTTTTTCTGTCAAAAACATATCTATTATTAACAAGCAAATTGGCGATCGGTTAGCGTAGGTTAGAAAAAAATCAGATTAGTTTTTTTCAAATACGAGATAGGACATGATTGGTTGCATTCAGCGCGGTGAGCTGCTCAGTGGGAGTGATCTCCAGTGAGTGAGCGCTCATAGCGGATCCTTCGAATATCAAATGTAGTTTATGCTCAACAAACAATTGAATTTTTTAAAGCGTATGGTTGAAGTTCTACGAACAATTGAATATCGAACAGAACAAAGAGTAGTAAACATGACGCGTTGGGAAGATGTGAGGCATATATTACCGTTTTTTATCTTTCCAGACTGAAGCTGTAAGTGCACCTCATGACTTGTAGTTATTTCATAATAATTACTATTAAATTCGTAAGTTACACTATTGTCCTCTCCGCCGGAAGCCATATTGCAGTCGCATGCACTAACCGCATTATTGTGGTGTACGAAAGTATAAGGTCAGGGCACTTCTCTTGGCTATAGCGGAACCTGGAACCCGACGGAAACTTCAGTTATTATGCCCGGCAGGAGGAATTGAGCCTGTGTGCCTTCCCTGTGTCATGCAGAGTGTATACTACGTGTAGCTACATATTTAATTGGTTGAGTTACGTAATTAAATATACTGTACCTGTTGCCTTTTCTAATTCTTTACACTAAAATAGCAGTAATTCCACAGCTATGATTATTCATATCTTAAATAACAACAGCTGTACCAAAAAATTTGTGATGTTTTCTTTCGCTTTACCCAATTAATTATGCTTTCTTTGCGGAAAGTGTCTCGACTTTTCTATCAATGGCTTAGGGTAGGGAAAAGGATGCGGGAAGTAAAAGGCCAGGGCTCAAGTTGAAGGTACTATGCCGGCAGCATATTTCCATTCTGCCAATTATTTGGGATCCTGTGAGTAAAGACTGAAATGTGATTGGCTATCAGATGTCATACTATTTCAGAGGTTACAGTGTTTCCATATGTGATATAGTGACAACTGTAGGAGTCAATTTTGTCTTTTGAAAATACAGATATGATGAGACTTGCACCATTGGAAAGAGAAGAAAATTTCCTATGGAATGATGTAATAAAGACAGCGGGTTCTCGCTGGAATATTATCTCCAAAGCTTTTTTACTTTGTGTTTTTACATAGGTTTGCCCTTGAAACATAATACCATGAATATTTCAGGAGGAACACTAGATACATATGTCGGATGTGCACCATTGGAAAGAACATAGAATGTTATATAGAGTGACGTAATAAAAACAGTGGAATCTCAGTGAAAACTCCATCTGCAAAGAATTTTGTTTTTGTTTTAATATCAAGTAGTTATAATTAAAGTTTCGTTGTTTAGCCGGTTCTAGATGGTAAACGGTCAATCGGACAAACTTTAAACTTAAAGTGAATGTGATTCACGACATGTGGAAGAGAAATATTGAATAAAGAATTCCAATTAAAACCTTTCAATGTGTGTTTACACTTTATGGACACTTTACAAGCACTTTATTAACATATAATACATTTTACAAATTATATATGTACATGATGTTTGTGCGTGTACCAAACGTCATTCAGGTTATAAAATATACTCAAAATGTCGTCCATCTATATCCTGGACATTTTGGAAGAATAGTGGGGATGCTGTGATTCAGTGGTGGAGTTCTGTCTCTGATTCGTGGCGTTCTTCTTTCAATTCCTGCTTGTGCCACGTGGGCTTTGTGGTGGACAAACTCAGTGTGCGTGGGTTTCATCGGCCTATTTCTCCCACTTTCTTCATTCGATTAACCCTCCCATCATCATCCATTTAGCCTGAGCCGAAGTTGCCTAAAGATCTTACATAAAATTGATCTTACATGACATTTCACCTTTCTGATTTGGCATGGAGAGACCCATCAGTAAACAAAACAAAATCATGTTTAGGCCTAATTATACATACC
>JAGDQP010034629.1:0-20005 GCA_022664845.1 Lepisma saccharinum | reverse complement strand
GACTATTTTACATTGGAGCTTAGCAACAACAACAAGCATGAACAATAGAAAAGGGAATTGGACGGAAACGGACAGAGAAAAAGATATGATCCAGGCATTTGCATAATAAGACTTCTATGAAAATTTTAGTCAGGATGGCCGTCTCCAGGAGTGGAACCCTGGACCTCCGGAAAACGAATCCAACGCCAAAGCATTGAGCCACGGCCGCTCGGTGTTTCATTTCATATCGCTTTTGTTTCGCAAAATGTTCGTTAGCGTTGACATAGATGAATTTTACCTTTTTTGTAATGCATGAGAGTACGATGAAATAAAACCCTGAAGAACACAGAGTTAGGTGTATTGGAAAGGTCGGCGCATCAAGTTTGTAAACATTGTTACTTTTATTTCCATTTATTTAGTTATGAAACAAAGATTCACTTAAATTAGAAACATAAATGTTAGTTCCTTTGTTTTAATAATTCTCCTCTTCATTGTGACGCGTTTCGCCTTTTCAACAATGCACACAAAACAACTGAATAGATAATGAGTTGATGTGCGTCTGAAGAAAGTCTATCATCTGTGCACTCTAACACTGCAGGGAGCAGTCACCAAACAGTCGTTTTCATACGCAGATGTGAACATTAAGTTTTCTGCCTCATTTCTTTTGCTGCTGATGGATTTTTGTGAGGTGACAAGAAAGGAATGTAGCCCAAAAGAAGATATTTCTTCGGAATAAATGCAATAGTGCTACCAAGATTTGATTGTGTATTACCATAATTTCCGTATTTGTAAATCGAAATTCCAGGAATTTCTCACTATTAAATGTCGCGAAAGAACACCCTCTCTTAGGGGGTGTCCAGAGATTTTCCTTAGGGGGGTGTTGTCGAAGTCTAGGGAGGGTGTTGGGGGGTGTAGCGTACTCCCTGGAAGTGATGTTAACTATGTATACTGAATGGCAAGCAACAAAGAGTTTTAGTTGGAGAGTAGTGCATACTAAGCACGAACAGGCTATTGGACTCCTCATATTCTCAGAGAAGTTCTAGTGGATTAAAGTCTAGAGATTTTACAAGTCCTCTTAAATTAATTATAATTACGCTTTCGCGTTGTGCATCTGCGCCCAGAACTTTTTGTTTTTGTAGAACTGGCAAAAAAAGACTTTTCCGGTGATTCCAGGAATTTTCCTTTATTTCTCGCAGTAATCGGTATGAACAACTATCCGTTTTCGGAAATTCCCCTACAAACTATCTTATTAGGTTAGTGCTGCAATCATACTTGTAATTAATCTAATTACATTTAAAACAATAACAACTCAAATTAGTGCTCACTATTTAGACATTTGGAAAAGTTACTTGATATATTCCGTAATGTTTAATACAAATGTCAGTATTCGCAATTATCTACAGACAAACGTCGAGAAACACCGAGTAGTTTCTTTTACCTTATTGTAAGGTCTCAGTTTTCAGTTTCGCTGTGATTTGCGCACACACGCAGAAATGTGAAAGGTCTTTCTTACCGTAACAACAAGTCTAATGCTGGTCAAGTATTAGCTGCCGCCACGTTGATCGCTTACACACGGAAATTATAATAACCTTCCTCTAATGTTTTACAGTTAGGTTTTTCTTTATTTTTATTCCTATTTTACTACAAGTCATTCTAATTAAAAAAACTCGTAAAAAAGACTTCCACTTCAGCCACCCAGAATTATGATGACGAAAAACCTTTGCTGAAGAGGAATACAGGAATTACACTAGTTATATCTATAACGTAAACATACTTATCCTTACGTAAAATATAGTTTATTTCTAAATTAGACGTTTTGCGTTCTGACAACTGGAAATTGTCAGAAGTTTGGGGAATTAACTAGTTATATGAAGAATAGCTTACTTTTTAATTTCATCTTCTATATCACTGTCTGTGAAAACTCACGACTACTAATCGTAATGCGTTTTAAATATCGGAGTTTTTTACATATTAGAAGTGTAAATACTTTCGAGCATATGCATTCAGAGGACCTGTTGCTAAATCTTACATTAGAATACAGTTTTGAGACCATATTTACTGTTTTCGAATTTAATACACAACACTTACATTTTTCTGAGTGTCTACTTGTAATGTAAAAATACCATTGTATCAGCAATGAGAAAATACAACAAAGAAAACGATATTCGCAAACTACAGAAATAAAAAAGAGTAATTTAAGGATGAGTGGAGATTCGAACTGAGGACCCCTTATACCGTAACCTCAAAGCCTAACCACTACTCCACGAGGTGGTTATTATATGACAACTTGATACGCATTTATTGATGCACCAATGATCGACAGTCTTCACTTCGAAAGTTAAAAAAGATTGTATGTCCTTTTTCGCACCATTTCGGGGAATATAATAGTTTCTGTCACATGATTATACAGCGCATGCATTATGTCTGCAACCTTTGTTTCCGTAATGTTTCATTTGACTGAGCATTTCCCTATTTTCAGTTTCAGATAGTACTAGAGATATGGACTGTTTCGGTGAGCAAAAACAATTTCCCTTCTTTTCCTCTAAATTTCCCTGCGAATTTCCCTATGTTGCCGCATTTCTGACTTTTTGACTTAGAATTTTTTGGACAATTTCTCAATATTTCATTTTTTGTTTCTAGTTTCATTATTTATCAATACTTTTGTGACAAAATTTCAGGAAATATTCGTTTTTACCTACTTTACAAGCAAAACAATCAAGCAAACGCCAGAATCCAAGGAGAAAAATATTATTTGTAAAAAACTGTCAAATAAAGACATGCGAAAAAAATTTTGAGCATGAGTGCACGGAAGATCAAACGCAGAAGCATTACCCAGACTATCGCAAAGGATGAGACAGCCTCGCAAGTATTTTGATTGTGATGGTCATCAATAAAAAAACGTTAGATGCTAAAAGATTGTGGATCGGTTATCAATCAGAAACGAAATGTCGTATGTGTCATACAATGGATGATCAATTACTTACTTAGCAGTAAATGGAATAATTATGGTATTTTGTTTTGATGAAAGTTAATAGTTGAAGATATATAATTAGTTAAAGTGTTATTACTGATATCTGCTTTTTTTAGGGAAAGGATGAGTGAATGTCATGAGTTTTTAAAGTGCCTAACTTTCTGCCGAATTTAGAGTTTGTAACTACTAGCATCATTTTGAACAAAAAGGCTATTCGAGTCTTGTTAACTTTTGGAAAGAAAGTTAAGATTATTATAAAAATGATTGTTTATGCTTCTTTGATGGTTCGTCGATATCAATGAGTGTTATTTTACGATGTTTAAGGAATTATGAGGTGTTTAAGTAATGAGCACATCATTATGTTGTCAAGTTTGAAGTAGGCGTACCATTTTGTGTTAATTTTATTATTAGATGTTGTTCATGTGCGCGTGTACGGCAAATATAAAGAAGCATGAATTTGGTAACTAGGAACCAATGAGTATAAGTAAGATCATATGTCGGTCACTAAATATAACTACCATGTTCATGATTATTAAAGCAGCAAAGCACTTAATACCATGAGCATCAGTTCATTACTTAATTCGAACCCAGCTGTAACTTGTAAGTTTAGCAGCACTGAAGAACAATTGATAAGGATTCTTCTTATTTCCATCAGTTGCATTCAGATAGGGGTAAATTAAAGTTCGAGGATGATACTCAACCAGTGCTAGAAGTGCCGAAATCGAATACAGTTCGTTCGTCTGTTCCAAATAAGATCTGTTCTCGTTGTGGCCGTGTACACAGTGATCCTCTGCCCTACAAGAACTGTTTTGCTGCTAAATCGTTTTTAGAGAATGTCTGAAAATTGGGCATATATCCAGAATTTGTCAGGCAAAGCGTAGGAGAGCTGAACAACAAAACAGTATGATGGATGAAATGAAACCGGAACAACTACCTTTTGTGGAAATGTGCACAGGTTCAAAAGAAAATTTTAAATCTGAGTCAGAATCAAAACGATCAATATTTTTCAGTGATGTCTTCTTGTTCGGATCAACGTCAGACGAAGATGATAGTGAGATTGTGAATATACCAGAAGCATATTTAGAATTATCTGTCTCTCTTTGAAGGGTAGTGGTTAGTTATACTACCCACTTTTCCTAAAAATTGTCTCGCCTCGTCGTGCTGGTGGTTCCGAAGATTAACCATCTCAGGAGTTCCTTGCCAGCATACTAGATGGCAGCACCAGTAATATTTTGCGAAAGTAGCAATTTGGCGGGAAAAAACATAGTGTGGGTACAGGTGGTTATTGGAAGTTTTCTTTGTGATTGAGCTCTTAGACGGGTATAAAGTTACAAAATAACTTTATTTCTTATTCGGTCATGTGTTGAGATAGTGTATTTTATTTCATGCAGTATGAGCTGTAATCGTATTGTCTTGTGTGCTTAGAGACCACCGTAAATTTGGTGGTTAGTAGAGCTAACCACAGCGCACTCCAAACTGTGACTGTTCAAATTACGAAGCTATGTCGTGCAAAATCTTTACAACAAAAGAAATAGAAGATTTCGTTTCAGAAGACATACCCTCTGGAACTGAAAATGATGTAGGTGACTGTCTAAGTGATTCTGACCACGATCTCACATACGATCCTAATGAGGAAGCTATATTTGAGGACAATGTTATTGATTCGGATAGTGAAAGCAGCCTCAGTTCTAGTTCTGATCCCAATGTATTCTCTGTACCCGTGCCCTCATCACACAAACAAGTCCCTGTTGTTTTGCCACAAGCACCTATCTGGGGTAAAAGTTAATCTCTTGAACCGGTTCCAGATTTCCTTGGAGAAGGAGGAGTATCGGTGCACATCAAAGACATTGATAACCTGACACCGTATTTATTATTCCGTATGCTATTTACAGACAAGTTGGTAAGTCACATTGCTTTCCATACCAATATGTATGCAACTCAGATCAGAAAGCCCTTTACACCAGTTGATGAGGAAGAAATAAGGGTTTTTCTAGGAATAAACTTGTACATGGGAATAAAAAAGTTGCCAAGCTATAGAGATTATTGGTCATCTTCTTCCGATTTGCGTGTTTCGTATATTGCTCCCTGATGACAGTGAAACGATTTAGTTTTTTGTTGAGCCACATGCATTTGAATGATAACAATCTGATGCCAAAAAGGGGTGAACCAGACTTTGACAAATTATACAAAATAAGACCATTATTTCAGATATTAGAACGTTCTTTTGCAGATTGTTATCAACCTCATAGAAATGTAGCTGTTGACGAATCGATGGTGAAGTTCAAGAGCAGGAGTTCACTGAAACAATATATGAAGGATAAGCCAATAAAAAAGGGCTACAAAATTTGGAATTTATGTGATCAGTCGTTTTTCAACTTAAAATTCCAAGCCTATTGTGGAAAATCTGAATCTAAAGTGGAAATGGGTCTTGGAACAAGAGTTGTCATGGACTTGACAACAGAACTACGCGGAAAAAATCACATTGTATACATGGACAACTTTTTCTCTTCTGTGGATCTGTTCATCTTACTGAAAGAACAAAATATATATGCAGAGCAAAACTATAAATTCAAGCAGAAAGAAGTTACCTAAATTAAAGGTGGGAAAATCAATGGAAAGAGGAGAGTTCGATGCCTGGATTTGTAGTCAAGGGATATCTCTGTCTACAGATGGAAAGATAAGAGAGGCGTGAACCTCATGTCAACTGGTCATGATCCTTCTGAAGTTAGCAGTGTTACAAGAAGGCAAAAAGGACGGAAGCAAAGTAAACATTCCTTCTTGCCCAAAAGATTTGGATGATTATAATAGAAATATGAATTTTGTAGACAATTTTGATCGTCTGAAAAAAGATTATGAAATAGACAGGAAGTGTAAAAAATGATAGCATAGATTGTTTTTTCATTTTCTAGATTGTTGCGTAGTGAATGCATTTATTATGCACAAAGAACTAGATATGGAGCAATATTCTCATAAAGACTTTCGTAGGAGTGTGTATCAATCTCTATTGGCACACAAGAGAGTGGCTGCTAGCTCAAAATCAGATAGTCCAAAAATGAGGAAACCAATTATTGCCATAAAGAAACATAAGACAACAGTTCACTCTGAAATCCGTCTTCAAGAAAATAAGTATCAGCCATCGAAGACAACATCACGAAGATGTGCACTTTGCAGCACAAAAAAGAAGCCTGTCAGAACGGTGTGGGAATGCAGCACAGGCGCGGTGCGTCAGGTGAGGCCAGCCCTCACCTATGTATCTCCACAAATATATGCAAATACTTGTTCTTGTGCTCAAAACAAATTAATTTTCACGCTACACTCAAAGCTTGGTCACACGCACGAAGCAGCCTTCAGCATACCTAGACTCCAAAGTGTGAAGTAAATTCCTGCTTACAGCCCGATGAATGCAATCGAGCGCTCCAGTATGTTCCAACTTAGCTCAATGGTCATACACACGGCTGATTTCCCAGAAACTCGTGCAGCTGAGGCCTCCTCAGCACGGTTTCTCACTGGTTACCATGACAACGACTGGTAACAACATATTTCAAGCTTTGCGTTTGTTAACGGGAACTGAGGCCACTCTGTAGCTATTTCTCACTTTCCAAAACGCGTCTCCTACTGTTTGAAACTGTTGTTTATTATACGCCTACTCCTTGAAGTCACTTCGCTAGCGACGCAGGATGGCCAGAAATATTACATTTATCGCATCCCACATATTGCTTTAACAATTTAAAGTTATTTATTTATTATGTATTTATTATTAAGTTTCAGATACAGCTTGAGTTGCCATTTTACACAGAAACAAAATAACAATGCAACAAACTAAATAACTTCACTACAAACTAAATAACTTTACTACAAACTAAATAACATGAAATTAAATTTTAAACAACACATAACACAGCAGTTGATATAAAAACATAACGATTATACTACACAAGAGGAATAACCCACATATTTGTATTTAGCGTTCGATGGAAAGTGTGTTCAGATCCGAAAATATCAATATTTGAATCAAGGTTATTGTACATAATTACTAGTCTATGGAATAAGGAGCGCTGCAGTATACTTAGCCTAGGCGTGGCACAATGAAGGAGGTTATTATTTCTGGTTATTCGCAAGGGAACACGGAAGTAAAATTTAGACATCAACTCTCCAGTTCTAAGATTACCGTTAAGTATCTTGTATAAATACATCAAATCTGCCAGCTTGCGACGAGAAGAGGGAACGTGGAGACCAAGAACGGATAATAACTCTGGTTTGCTTAAGCTACGTACTGATGGTATTCTTCTTCTGACTATAGCAAGAAAAAAGTTCAGAACAGAATCAATATGAGATAGATTAGAAATACTAGCCATGTTCCAAATTGGGGAGCAATATTCAATTTTAGGGGAGATGAAGGTTTTGTAGAACATACTCAATGAATGAATGTCCTTAATTTCTGTAAATCTATAGAGTAGACCAAGTAAGCGCATAGAACTGTTAGTTACAGAAGTCACGTGATCAGCAAATAGAAGTTTTTCGTCAAATACCACTCCAAGGTCCTTTTGAGAAGAAACTTTAGCAATAGGATTATCATCAATGATATAGGCAGATGGGATTTGATTCCTCTTTAATGAAATAGTAAGAAAAGAAGATTTTGAGGGATTTATTTTCAAGTTCCACGCATCACACTAGTCCAAGAGGTCAGAGATGGAATTTTGGAGATCAGCAACATCCTGTAATGATCTGATTTCTCGAAATAATTTACAGTCGTCAGCAAAAAGAAGAATTTTGGTTTCAGATGACGAGAGATAAGATGGGAGATCGTCCATATATAGAAGGAAAAGGAGGGGGCCCAAAACACTACCTTGAGGTACACCAGACAGAACGGGAACAAAATTAGAAGATGATCCAGAAAGAACAACACGTTGTTCGCGGCCAGTGAGATAGTCTCGCAACAATGAAAGGAAGTTACCATGGATATTGAATCGGTGAGTTAATTTATAAAGAAAAAGATTACAATCAATTCTATCGAAAGCCTTACTAAGATCTAGATAGATGACATCAAGTTGTGTGTTATTGGACAGGCATTCGGTAGCATCAGAGAGTAACAAGAACAGGTTTGTAAGAGTGGAACTACCAGGAAGAAAGCCATGTTGAGCAGAGTCTAGATAGGGTGAGACAAAATTATAAAGTCTATCTTTGATGATTCTTTCACACACCACAGATAAAATAGATAAAAGAGAAATGGGTCTGTGTGAAGAGACATGGGTCTTATCTCCAGATTTCAGAATGGGTATAATATTAGCCTGTTTCCAAGAAGAAGGAAATACACCTTCGGCAAAATATCTATTTAGAATACGAGAAAAAGGGTAAGTCAATGATTCAGCAGTATTACGTAAAAAAATAGCACTAATGTTATCATAGCCGGGAGAACGATTTAGAGGTAAAGAAGAAAGCAGATATTTTACCTCATCAGATGATGTACTTAATGAAGACAGTGAATGTGAACAGATCGGTTGAAGCTGAGGAGGTGGCAAAGGAGGAGATTGGACACAGAAATTGTTGGAGAAGTATTCATTCAATCATTCAATTCATTCAGTTATATACACAATCAATCGTGTTTGACCTAGCGAGGTTCCTAAAGTTCACATTTCATTTAAATTATATTTAGAATTTGTAGTAGGTACGTGGTAGCGTATAGAATCAGATGTAACTTATTTGAAATGGGAATATATAAAACAGAAAATACACGAATACTGATGCCAACCATGATTTTATTGCTTTGTTTTGTGTCGTCTCACTGGTTTGTTCGCGAAGTATCTTCGAAAAGTGTGGTTTTCTTTTTCATAAGTTTATACATTATATTTCTTTCACGTGCTGTTTCGGTATGTGTTGATATTTTTATATATTTATATTAACTTGGCATTTACAACATGAATAGCTCTGATGTTATTGTTTCTCTCTTGAACATGCCGTTCTCGAGACGAAATGAGGTGGAACAGCGACAAGTTCTCAACAAAGGACGTCCCACTCCAGATTTGTCCGTAATACAGTCTGACGGGAAAAAGAGCAGAACTCTTAAGAAATCGTGGTATGATGTTCACAAGTGGTTATGTGGCAGTGTTACAGTAGGTACATTATTTTGTTGGCCCTGTTTATTACTGAGCGTGAAGAAAAATGTTCGGTGTTTGAGAGAAGCTTCTCTTGTTTGAATAGAATTAAAACCCAAACAAAAGCAACAATGACCCAAGACAGACTAACTGCGATGTCAACCATTTCAATCTGAAAGGATTTGCTTTTGCAATTAATGAAACAACCATCCTGGTATGATGATGTCATCACAAGGTACGCAAGATGTAAGGGCCGCTACTGATGCAGCACATGTAAAGTTCCGCTTTGCTTGAAAAAGAAAAACTGTTTTCAAGAGTACAATAGAAACTGATGTGAACTGTGGGCGATGATCACTTACATTAACCACCAGAAGTTGTATTTTTTTTTCTAACGAGTAGTAAACAAAATATGTGCCATTGTTGAAAATATATTTATTGAAACAATTGAAAACCGAATTAATAAAATGGTTTAACAGAAACTGTATTTTCTTCTTTTTCTGCCCCTCAAAGAGTTAATCAAAGTATAAAAGTCTTGCCTAATTCAGCCTTCAAAGGAAATGTGATGTCTTTAAACAAGTTAGTTGAACTAGGAGAAATGTCCAAACTCCAGCCAAGAGAACACACGTTAAAGTTAATGAATAATACAGAAGTTCTCATTATAGGTTCTGTGGAATTAGAAGTCGGGTACAAGTCAATTGCACATTCCTTATTTTACATAGCTAATGTCGATATGCCATGTGTTATTCTAGGTTTGCATGGTCTAGATAAGTTTTTCCAAGATTGGAAATTTGGTCAAATGTCTATTAGTGAGAAAGCTGATATTCAGTTTAGTGATACAAATGAAATGTCAATTCATGAATCAGTGATTTCAAAGTCGTTCAGTCGTTCAAGTGTTTACGATTTTGTCAAATATGCAACAATCTTTAGATGTTATAGCCAGTTCAGTGAAGGAGTTTTCAAGGTCAATAATTGCTTTTGTATCGTCATTTAGTATTCCGTCAGTTGGCACAAGAAAAGTTAGTACAAGTTCAAGCGTCAAAGATACTGGTATTTCAACTCAGGCAGAGGCTACACAGCAAGGTTTACATGTAGGGTGCGTTAAATTTGTTGCGCGGCCACTGGCCTGACTAGTGGCCTGCCCTGTGTGTAATTAAACAGAATATTCGTTGGCGAGCCAAAACAAGACAGCGGATATCTGCTTGAATCAGCGTTGCCGACCAATTGAATAAAAAATAGTCATAGAAATTGTAAATGTTGATTACCTTCTTCGTTGAACATGACCGAGCGTGGTTGATTTTATATTTTGTATGACTACCAACACGCTAGAATTGTGAGTACTGGATGAAATAGAGGTGAAATGTAGATAACCTTCTCTAAAACGGTTTCGTGAAATTAGCAGTTTCCGATTTGTACAATTTCCAGAGAGGGGGAAAATTTTTTATCAGAATGTAAGGAACCGTATTTTCTATCCATTCATATTAACCAAATTGTCGCTGTTAGTTGTTTTTTTTTTTATAAGCTATATTTCTAGCCTGTATATTGAAACAATAGCCATGATACTATGCCTACTGGACACACATGGGTAAGAGCTCATTTTCAAGCCCAGTTGCGTTGCTTGAGATTAGGATGGGTAGCCAATTGAAACACGTATTTTATTGCGTGCTTTCTTGTAAGGACTGGATTTCATGAAAGCTTACGTTGCTTGCTTTGCGTGCGATTTGGGTGAATAGTTAATTAAAATACGTGCCACACTTACCATACAATACAACACGCTATAAAACACGTGTTTCAATTGGCTACTCACCCAAATCGCAAGCAAAGAAAGATTGAATGAAAATAAGCCCTAATAGTTCAAATAGGCACACTCTAGAAAGCAGTGAGAGTTGTAAATTCATATAGCCTCTGTTTAGAAATACAAGATGATTTATTCTCTTTATTAGCTACTCCTGTTAGACTGTGTTTGAAGATACTTTAAATACTATTACTTTGATCGTTTTGGATATATAAAACCCAGAATGTGATGCAAAACCAAGGGAGTCATATGAGTGCAAGGATATAATGTAGAAGAACGCATGTGTTTTAGCAGCACTCCTATCACTCCTTGATTTTACATCACATTCTGCATGCTACGTATTCGAAATAATGAAAGCAGCATTTGGTGTATATTCCACGCCGTACAACAGAAGCAGCTAATATCTAGAACTACCGTAATAATATAGGCCCCTCCCCCGGTGCACATACTATATAGTTAAGAAGACACATTCTAGATTTACTAATTGTTCAGGCTATTGTATACCGCGTATATGGAGAGTTAATATATCTGTCCCTCCTCAGTATACGCAGGTTATAGTTGGGCAGAGTACTCAAGTCATTTTAATCACTTGTAAACAGGATTCTCTATGACACACACAAGGGCGATAGTTACGTGGAACTCAAATTAATTACAAGATTATACTTGTTCCTTGTATATACCACTGGCGTACTAACAGCATATGTCAGCGTTTTCTTTCAAGATAACGGTTTCCTCCCATGGAAAAATACTATCTCATGCTCAGAGCACGAGAAAATATCCTCCAGTGTAGTTCTTAAAGCAACTTACGTGTTTGAAACTTAATATCGATATAGTTAATGTATTATCTTTCGGACTGACTTTTCAGAAAACATTGTTATCAACTTGAGCCATCTCCTGAACTATAACCATACTAACACAAAACAAGTTAATGATTTGTACATCTTGTTAGTGTGAACCATCATCGTGACGTATTAAGTATTCTACACACTTTTTTCCGTATATCTATTAAATAGTTCTTATAATTTTTAATTAACAGAAGATTTCAATTGTTCTATAGCAACCCATATACAAACAAGGAATACGTTGTATACTTGAATCCAAATTATCATACAACCTAATAATTATAGTGTGGTTGGCAACAGCTGATTCTCGCCAGCTTCTTCTGCTTCCCGCCAAAAACGAGCTGCATGTCCTACTTCTAGTCAGCCCACAGCCAGACTGTGGCGCGGCCTGTTAGCTGCTAATTAAACACAGCTGCCCACGGCCAGGCTGCTAATTAAACGCACCCGTAGTGTCTCAAGATAAGGATGATGAAGTTCATACATTCGGAGTTTCACCGGAAAAACAATTCAAAAGTAAAGTCGAGAAGAAATGTAAGGTTCAGGAACAATACGAGGTACAAGTAAACGTTTATGAATGGCTAAATGAAAAAGGGTTTTCTGATAAAATGTTAGCTAAAGATTTCCATAATCAATTCCCAAACATTCAGAGATTCTACTCACACGGTTTGTTAAAGGAAGCATTAAGTTTGCTGGGAAACTTATAATGTCGCTTTTCTTTTAATATTATTGTGTCGTGTAGTGAATGATATGATATTACTCTATGATCGAATCTCTTTACGTATTACTTGCAATAAATGAAAAACTTTATCAGAGAGATACTTGCTATGTATCTTATTCTGACTTTCTTTGCTTCGATTGGCATAAAACTGTCTTTATCGCTTTTAATCTAATCCTGGTCTATTATCTAAAGGCCAGCCTTACTTTTTTATGTGATTTAATTACGTTAGTTTTAATTATCTAAGATTAATTTTCGTTGGGGCTTATCTAAAAAGTTTCCACGTTCAAAAGTTTGTAAATTTGTATTACATTATCATGAGCTTGAATCTGACTGGTTAAGATTTAATTGAAGGAAGACTTTTTCTCTTATATATCTGTTCTCTTATACATTAATCAAAATAAGAAAAGGAGTTTTTGTGTTTATGTACGAAATGCTTTATTTTTTTCTCCTTCCTTCATGTGTAAACTATTGTTCATTTTGCTGCCCAGCAAACTTTTCTTTTCCAAAAACCCCGTTAATGCTGTGAGTTAAAATAGTGTTTTGCCGGTTTTTTAAATTCATGTTTTGGATATAGGGTAGACCGGGGCTATTTGGGTCTAACTTAAGAAAAAATGCCAGTACGCATTTAATATGCACACCAGTACGCTGAACCTGCCTTCAGTTGTGAGTTCGTTGGCAAAGGGAAGGAAGGGTGTACGTGTCTTTGGTCTCCTGCTTTCTTATCGGTTGCTGTGAATTTGCGACTATTCTGAGCAAGGTGAGTTGCAATACTTCATATTTTGCTCTGATATAAAATAGTGGCTGTATGATATAAGGTGCTGAACCTGTGTAAATGCATATATTTGTAAAATTATTACCGTACGCGTAAAACCGAACGTTCGCATGTTATAAACGCCATTTTTGGTGCTCCCCTCTGTCTACTGTGAAAGTAGTACGTTCCTACGTAAGAATGTCCGAAACGGGGCTATTTGAGTCAGGTGTAAACTTATGTGAATTTATTTAATTTATGGACTTTAATTTTGTATTTATGGTTTAGACTATATGATGCATATGTATGTAAAACAAAACATTTTATTTTATTTTTAGATGGTACGGACATAGAAATCGAAACATAAATACAACAAGTGAAATAATTAAGACATGGAGAAGGCCATCCATAGTGTAACAAAAGGTGATTTGAGTGTACGTAAATGCACAGCTCTGCAATGTAAATTTTAAACTTTGCGAAGAAAAGTGCAGGTCGAAAGGTTGAGACTAACCTTGGGTGATAATGATGAAATAGTTCAAAGTATAAAACCGAAAGCCATAGAACACCCCACAGTACTGACAGAACAGGAGGAAGAGTTCGTGTTGCGAATTTTGACTTTCGAGGGAAAAAGACTAGGCTGCACCCCTGAAACGATTCGTAGAGCTGTGCATCGATATGTAATAATAAATAAAACTCCGCATCCTTGGAAACACAAAGGATTAGATGGTGAAGATTGTTTTTCAAGTTTAATGAAAAGATATCCGAACTTATCATTACGAAAGTCTGAGGGACTTTCAAGAGCTCGTGCTGAGGAAATTAATAAGGAAGTTGTGAATGATTTTTTAACTGTTGAAATCTGTTACTTCGACGATTAGTGTCAACATAAAACCACAGCGTATACACAACGTGGATGAAACAGGGTTTTCTCTTAACAGCAACCCAAACAAGGTCATTGCCAAGGAGGGGTAAAAGAAGTGGTTGCTCTCACTAGCTACGAAAGAGTCGAGGATGTCATTATGATAGTCTCTTGCAACGCAGTTGGCAAAAAAATTCCACTATTTGTTATTTTTAAAGGTCAGCGTATGAGAGAAGAATTCGTCAACAACCTACCACCGGCTTGTCATATTTCCTTCAGATAGTGGTTACGTCAATGAAGACTTGAAGGGAAATGTTTATTAATGTTGTGTTTTTCACAAATTATATAGAAAAGGGTATAATTTAAAAATATACATGAACGCTAAGGTGATTAATGTAAACAATGTTGATACAGCGAAAGACCCAAATAACCCCCTGAGCAACCCAGATAGCCCCGTGATTATCACTAGTCTCGAATTCTGCCATTTTTATTTTAAATTCGTGTTTAGAATTTCCATCACTTAACAGGTTCTTTATTTTTTTAATATGTTGTACTATAATAATGTACGTAGATTATGGCATAATTATTTCAACTCTAAAGTACGTCGGGTTTTGGAAATTTTAACTTTTCTCTTACTATACTCAAATAGCCCCGGTCTACCCTACTTCTATTTTTCGTTCAGTGTTTAAGAGCGGTTGTTTCGAATGTTATATCGTTAGTTAACTGTTTTTCTTTATACTGTAACTAATCAATAATCTGCTTGACGACATATTGTTACTTCTAAGATAGAGATCCGAGTATCCGGATGTATTGAAATGCACCCTCGTGTCTTCATCATGTTTATGTTCTAAGTCGGGATGGAAATACGAGCGATCGTTCGCTTAATATGTTATGATGCATAAATATGATAGAATGTACGAAGAGAGAATCTATACTGATATATGTCAGTAGTATGCCCGACACTTGAAAGCACTTTCTAAGAAATTGCATGATTTTACCGTACCTGGCTGATAGCAAGGAGTCGATTTTCCAGGGCTGCACGATACTCTATGGCTACCTATGTTTGCTGGGTTTTCCCCATAACGTCATTAACTTCCGGTCGGGAATTTCCCGATGACTCAATAAATTTTTGTAAAAGAATATGAACCCCCTTTTTAACCCTTATATTTGATAAGAGAGTATGGCATCTTTTTTCCAACTACTATTTAACATAGCAGAGATAGCATAAAAGGCTATGAAAACATTTTTATCCCTATCATTAGTTATGAAAGGCTACGGCACCTTCTTTCAACCCCTATTTAACATATCAGAGGAATATATGCTAGTTAACCTAGCAGAGATTCCAAGAAAGGCTACGGTAGCTTTTTCAACCCCTATTTAACATAGCAGAGATTACAACAAGAAGTCTATGAAAGATACGAAACGGCTTAAAATCTCCCTTTATAAACCGCTTATCGTTTCTCATTATAATGTAGCTAAATCCAAATTTTGGTAATGTTCCGACAAAATTTTGACAATTAGGACCCATTATAACAAAAATTAATCGAAAAATCTCACCTTATGAATCCCTTGTGGTTTCTCATCACAATCTACCTAAATTCAAATTGTGGTAATGCCCCGACAAAATTTTGGCAATTAGGACCCATTACGTCCCGATAGTTCAGAAAAGGCTCAAAACATCGCAAAAATAAATGGAAAAATCTCCCCTTATAAACAACTTGTCGTTTCTCATCATAATCTACCTAAATCCAAATTTTAGTAATGTTTCGACAACATTTTGGTAATTAGGAACCATTCGGCCCAATATCTCGAAACGGATCAAAATATTGCAAAAATAAATCGAAAAACATTAGCAAATAACATCTCATAGCAAAATTACAACTACGGCTATGAACACAAGAATATATATGCCCTTTAGGCTAGAGATTTCATAAAAGGGTACAAAGATCTTTGTTCATTCCCTATTTAACTCAGTTGAGATTTGAAGTCAGTTTCCAGCACAGCACAGGCGTCCCCGCCCACACCCAGAAATTACACTGTATTTAACCTAATCCAAATAACATGGACGCCCTCCAACAAGTCTATTTTCCTAAGACTAAACAAGCCGCCGTGTCGCATTTGTTGTGGTTAGATTTCATAAAAGGCTACGAACTATTTTCCAGCCCTATTTAGCATAGCAGAGATTTCATAAAAGGGTACGAAGCTCTTTTACAACCACTACTTAACATAGCAGAGATTCCAACACAGCACAGTTCTACGCTATATACGAAACTCTTTTTGCAACCCTTATTTAACATAGCAGAGATTTTCACTCACACCTAGAAATTACAACAGTTTCTATACCACAGAGTACACCAGAGCACGATAGCAGAAATTACACAAATACACAGAAATATATGCTAGCTAACCCCACATAGTACAGCAGTGCACAATAGCATGAAAGGGTACGAAGCTCTATTTAACATAGTAGAGATTACATGTTCTCTAGGCTAGAGATTAGATATGGAGTAGACCAAATAACCAGAAATTTGAAGTCAGTTTCTATACCACACCATACAACCAAGAGTAACTACCTGGGTCCTAATCAAAGGTCAAGTACGAGGGGCGTTCCAAATTGATTTACACTTTTTTTCTTTCAGGGTCCACCATTGAGCTCGTCCTGAAGTTTGAAAGGAAGTAGTACTTAAGTCTGCCTTCAGGTGGAAGGACAATACAGAGACGTGCAATCCCTGTACCATGCAGCTCATTTCACCAACAGCTGTAAGTACGTGAGCGGACAACATGAGAGGTGTTCAGCAAGGACAGCGTTGGACAACGTGGTTTCTGTGGTAAGAGGGTGTACAGACTACGGAATTTCACAGGCGATTGGTGGCAGTGTTTGGAGAGTGCGCACCGTCACGCAAAACCGTATACAACTGGGTGGACGGCTGGAAAAGTGACCGCACATCAACGGCGAAGGGAGCCTGTTTTGGAAGGAAAGTGACTGTGACAACACCAGTGAACAGTTCAAGAGTGGAGCGGCTTACTCAGGACAACAGGTGCATCACGTTCACGCAACTGGAGGCGGCCACAGGACATGCCAGAAGCACTCTGTACCTCATAGTGCACAAACACCTTAAGATGGGTAAGGTGTCTGTCAGGTTGGTTCCCAAATGCCTGAATGCTGCACAAAGACAACACCGCAAGGACGTGAGCAGTGATCTGCAATGCTACAGCCAGGATCCATAAGGCTTCATGTCCAAACTCGTTACTGGCGACGAGACTTAGCTGAACTATCATAACCCAGAGACAAAAGCCCAATCAATGCAGTGGAAGCATTAAGGCAGCCCCACGCCAAAGAAGTTCCGTATACAGCTATCCGTAGGCAAACGCATGGCAACAGTCTTCTGGGACAAGCATGGAATAATACTCATTGATTGGCTGGAACCAGGAACCACCATTAACAGCGAGTCATACGTGACAATGCTTCGGAGTTTGCGCCAAGCAATTCAGAGGAAACGACCAGGAAAATGAGCGAAAGGTGTGCTCCTGTAACACGACAACGCTCGTCCCCACACGAGTCGGGCAACCACGACTGACATTAATGAGCTGGTATTCCAGGTGCTTCCACACCTACCTTATTTTCCTGACTTGGCCCCTTCTGATTACCACCTCTTCGGGGCATTGAAGAAACCGCTGCGTGGACATCATTTTGCCGACTTCCAGGAACTGCAAGACGCTGTCCGGACGTGGACGCGACAGACTCCGAAAAAGTGGTTCGCAGAGGGCATAGAGAAGATGCCACATCGGTGGGACAAGTGTGTAGTTCTTAATGGAGACTATGTTGAGAAAGTGGATGTATCTGCCGAGGCATAAAGGTTTTTATAAATGTAAAAAAAATAATGTGTAAATCAATATGGAACGTCCCTCGTATTTTAACCGTGTATATCTCGTAAACGGCTACACATGTTGAAATTCTCTTTTCACATTTGGTAAGAGGGCATTGAAAAGTATATGCGGACCTCGGATCGTAAACGATGAGACATACTGAGATTCTGTTTTAACAGTGATATGTATTTTGGTGTGCTAATGTCAAATCTGAAGTCGAATTTTGTCGAACTTGGACATTTTAAACGCAGAGTTGAAAAACTTGCAAATTATATGTTACTCGGGTTGGTGATGTCGAATATGACATTCCTATTGTCGCTTCCCAGATATGGTGGTTTGAATTTGTCGAATTTTTACACTTTAGACGCAGAATTGAGAAACTCGCAGATTATACGTTATTCGGGTCGGTAATGCCGAATGTGAAATTTGTATTTCTCTACCATCTACCCTTTCCATGATATAGCGGTTCACATTTTGCTCTTGTGGTCCCTAAACTATAAAACTCACAAATTATATGTTATTTCGGTCGGTAATACTTCCATAATATGGCAATTCGAATTGAGAAACTCGCATTTTTGGGATCGCTGATGTTTGCTTCCACCTTAGTCTACAATCGTCTCTAGCCAAATTCACAAAACCTTGAATGCGCCTAACTGTCCATATATTCATCATGCTTCAGGAAAGCGGGGTAATTGTAATAATTAATATATTCACAAGACTCGCAGAACTTATGAAAGCAATTACACACAAGAAATAATATTTCCTTTGTTCTGTGACGACATGCTAAACGTTCGGTATAGAATTTCATAGATTATATAGAAAATTAAAAAACCGAAGTGGTGTTGGCGGAGGTATTAAATGTGAAATTTCACGCTAATTCCTTAGATTCTACTTTAATAACCAGCCCGTTATGAATATACTATATTTTTTCTTTCGAAAAATTATTCGTTTGCTGGGTGTACGCCTCAATGAGGATAATGTAGGGCGAATATTGCCTTCACTAACATTGCACTACCAAAGTATGGCGGTTTTTTCAGTCAAACAACTATGAAACTCGCAAATTATATGTTATACGGGTTAATAATGCTTCCAAAATATTGCGGTTTGAATTGAGAAACTCGCAAATTGAGTTGGTGATGTTTTCTTCCGCCTTAGTCTACACTCGTCTCTAGCCAAATTCACAAAACCTTGAATATGCTTCTTACTGGCGCTGCATTGTGTTTGTACGAAATATGAGATTTGTTACAGACGACAAAATAATGTTACCTTCGAATGACGTGTGAGACGTTTTCCAGTTGCATGGGTAAATAAGACGTAAAAAAATCTGTTTTAAATAGAATTTACCCTAATATTAGATGTTTGTTGCTTTGAAAGGCTAAATAAAATATTCGAAACGTGTGTGAGACGGATACGGACCCATGTTTTGCAATTAAAGGGCCACTTTGGAAGGTCATATTTAGCATGTAATTCAGGTAAGAAAGAATTAATTGGGGAATTTAGTGTAAAAAAGTGAATACGCCACCTTGTAAGTTGGTGTTTGTTATTGATAAAAGTGATATTGTTTAAGTAAAGAACCCGTATTTGATCAGAGATACATTAGAACATAATTTTTGCGCTGTTATTGAAATTTTGAAAATAGTCGCATTGGAGAGAGCTTTCTCGAAATGGAACTTGCACAAGTGTATATTAAGGTTAATTAATTAAAAACGTCTGTATTTGAAGCTTTGCGACCACATAAAGTACTTTTAGCATGTATTTCAAGGAGAAAAGGACGAATTTACATACTCCCGACTACTTCGAAAGACATGGAGGTTGAATGCTGACATTTGAAATACCATCCAGCCTATGAAATGTAATTCAGTAGAAAGACAAGCAGTGTTTTAAGTACTTTAAATAAAACGAGAGCTAGAAAAGACTGAAGGCTACGTGAAAAGCAAATTGACAAAAATGTGGTCTATAGGAACGCTTGAACGGTTTTGCATCTGATTTATACTACATGAATTGATAAATTAGTTCATGTCTTTCTTTCCTAAGGTAAAATATTCATGACTAAACTAGCTGCAACTCGCTTTTATATTCACTTCCTTACGACTTTATTGTTAGAATACTCTGCAACTGCTTGTCGTCCAATGCATTTATA
>JAGDQP010034628.1:0-20005 GCA_022664845.1 Lepisma saccharinum | reverse complement strand
TAACATTAAAGAAGAAGAAACAACAAAGCGAATAAATATTTTATTTTCATTCAGTAACAAAATATTCGCGATTTATTCTATATATTCTATTCGTGGAATGTCCGGCTTTGACATTTAAATTACACAATTTATTACAATGTTACAAAGGTCATTACTACTAATTAAAAAGATAAAAATGACGAAGCTTGGTAACCAAGTTGCTCTATAGTATGCATCCGTAATGACATACAATTCTTTGTATCGTTTTAAGAATACCACACCCATCCCACTTCCTTACATTCCAATATTTATGGTATTACTATTTTTTTCTCTCTCTCTCTCTCACCCTCTCTCACAAACACACGTAGACACAAATATACACATTTATGCTCCTCCCAGTAGCAACCAAAATGTGCTAGGTAACTGCGTCCCCGAACACATTCCGAAGATCATATTAGCACCTTTTCTTCTTTTATCCGACCCGCAAACGTATATATAAAACGCTGTTAGATCTTTGTTTAATATAGTTCAGTCCAAACAGACAACAATTAATTTTTCATCATGAAGGTAAGTAATCGTTTAACATAGGTTTCGATGTTTTAAAATAACTTATACATTAAAACATCCTTAATTTAAAGTTGTTTTTCCAACTTGTGGAAGAAAAGGCCAGGAAATAAGTTTACATTTAGAAATAATTTATTTTAATCTTTGTTCAGGATAACATGCTTGTTTTCTATTACAAAAGTAGTTTATCTATTTACCACTATCGTTAAAACAAAGCAAAATTTAATAATACATTTTACTATCACATCAAAGTGATTTTCGAAACCAGATGCAAAGAGGATAGAAAAGTTTGAGTGATGCACTGTTTATTTTCGTATCTTTTAATCTTCAGATTTAGGAACAAAATATACTTCAAGAACTACTGAAAATACCATTCTGTAAGTTTTAGTAACACTCCTCGTTATAAACTATTTCGGTTCGTAAATCTAAGTACCCTTGTTTCATTTCTGTGCATTTTCTGGTCTCACCGGCAGGAGGACGGATAAACTACGGAATGTTTCTAATTTAATTATTCTATTACTATAGTTTTACGAAAGGTTGGTACTAATTTAGTTACTGTACCAATACATTGTAATGTTACTGCAGTTTATATAGAATACTAGCCAGCTTGAGCACAGGACTTAGTTACTTCTTTAATATATGTTTCATATCCTTCCAAGTTAGGGACCTATATAAGTTTACCCATCTTTTGGCGCTGATTTAGTTATCTTCAAAGTTTACTATGGGTTACATTAGTTTTCAATTCTAAGCAGTCGGAACTTAATTGCCTTTAAACCGTGTTACAACAAATGAAGAGTATATGAAATGAAGAAGGTTTCTATTTTTTATGGCCTTACCCTCGTAACAGGTACTACTCAATGATAGGTAAACACTGGGAAAGTTTCAATCAAAAAGCAGAAATAATCAAAAAAGTTAAAACGGTTTTTAGTATATAAAATACATGGAAGTAACTGCGGGAGTTAGACTTTAAAATGCGGTTTATGAGGTATCTATCCGCCTTTCTTGGACATTCCCTCTTTCTTACTCTGTACTATTCACATGTGAGCAATGTCGCTACTGTAATATAAATATAAATACTTTTACATTAAACATTTTAAAATACTTTTGACTTGTGATACCTTCTTGTTACCGTAATTAGCAACTCCTTTCGATTATAATCCTCACCAACTTTTTTTTAAAGATGCTTGCAAGCAAGAATGCATTCTAAAACATTGAGAACTAATTTATGTTAATAGTTTATTTAAACTTGTTATCGTTGTTTCTTCATATTTAGGTGTTTTGATTTTCACAGTATTGTATTTGACGTTTCTGTTTCCAGTGTAGATATTTCATTATCATATTGGTTTTCCAGCACTGAGTACTGAGAAATTGTTGAACTGCGACCCATCGGTAACTCCAACTAGTAATTTTTGTAACCAGATATTTTCTAGAGTTTTCTCACTCCTTTTCTGATATTTTTCTGATGTTTCCTTTCTTTCAGTGCCTTCTAGTCCTCTTTGTCATCGTAGCTGTGGCTTCTGCCCAAACCATTCTTACTCTTCCTGCTTGGAACACCCTGGGTCTTTTATCTGCTCCACTGGCAGCGCCAATTGCAGCTCCAATCGCCATCCCTGCTCTTGGAGCTGGGTAAGTAAAATTGACAGAATTAGTAAAAAGTGCAAATATATAAATATTTATTATGTACGCACACACACACACACACACAGAGAGAGAGAGAGAGAGAGAGAGAGATAGTTACCGTTGCCCAATGTGGGAAAACCAAATGATTGGTTTCAATATTACATGGGGAATCTCTATTGTAAATTTAAAATTTATGAGCTGAAATCAATTCCAGTACTTTCCTTTAGAAATCCAAACTTTTGTATATTAAAATACTCGAACTTTAAATTCCAAATGACAGTTTAATTGGCAGAGAATTTTTGCTATCCGTTTCTGTTGTTTAAATTATCAGTTGGAATATTTGAATCTTTTAGTATAAAAAAGTTTGAATCTTTATATAGATATACTTGAAGTACTTTCTTTCACGTCTTATAATTGAAGTTGGGGTCTCTACGTAATGTTGAAAACCGAACATTTGGTTGTCTCGCACTGGGTAATGGTAACAATTTTTTTTCTGTGCAGTGCAATTACTTTTTGTGCCGAAAATTCATTTGTAAGTAAGTGTATGTTTTAAAATTATTATTCAACATTGTTCAGCAACGTTCAAAACATTAGTGTAGCCAGGCAAAAGCAGAATAGAAGACAGTAAAAACTTGAGAAACAGTGCTGTAAATGAAAGCTAGAAGCTCTCCCGTAACAGATACAGCAGACCCACGGCTGTATCATGGGAATAGTAGAGCTAGCGATGACGCAAAGAGGCATCCATCACAAAACGTGAAAACGCGCAAAACCACAGCATCGAATAAGAAGACCAGCAGCGTGCCCCAATAGAAATAACACTTGTGTGCTAGTGTATGAAAGTGTTGAGTAGTTAGAATACCACAACAGCAATATTTTCCGGAATAGAGAGCTATAGGGAGTTTGGAAGCAGGGCAACCACAGCGAATCATTGCAGAAGCAGTTGGAATGTCGCTCAGTGTTATGTTCCGCCTGAAGAGACGGTTTCAATAAACTGAAAATACTGTAAAGAACAGAACAGGGTCGTCCACGAGCCATGAAGGCACACCATGGTCCATATTTAGTATTGCCAGCACGTCGGAGTATGCGCCAAATGGCGACCGACTTTCAATGTTCACTACTCACAGCAACAGTACCCAGGGTATCTACCCAAACTACGCGCAATTTCCTACGTGAAGGTGATCTTTATGCACTTAGGCCATTAGTGTGTATCCCATTGTGGACACAAGGTCTGTAGAATTTGGTATAAGGCACATCGCGGGTGGAGGCCCGCTGAGTGGAATTCGGTGGAGTTCTTCTGTGAGTCGCGCTTTAGTCTGAAGGCAGAAAATTTATTTTTTTATTTGCGAATAAGTTTCAAATATAGCACATGTCGACCATTTTACATTGCAACATTAACAGAAATAAACAATAACAAAATTTAAACACCATATGTACAACAACGTCAAGATAACAATATTTACAAATACAATTTGTTTATCTGAGCATTAAGAAAAGGCTCTAAGAGTAAAAAAAAATATCAAATATTTGTGGAAGATAATTATATTTCGTAGTTATCCTATGTATGAGTGACCTTTAAACCAAGTTTGTTTACATAAAAGAGAGCTACATTTCGTGTTCGTCGGGTAGGTACACGAAAGTTGATTTATGACAATAAGGTCTCACATTGAATATTGCCTTTTACAATTTTTTGCAAGAAAAGAAGATCACCAATGTTGCAAAGAGCTCGAAGTGATTTTATATTCAATATTTTCAATAAATCAGCATTAAAGAACGAACGTAATTTGGGAACCCTGACTCACTATGGCAACAAA
Organism: Lepisma saccharinum; assembly: GCA_022664845.1. Lineage (NCBI taxonomy): Eukaryota > Metazoa > Arthropoda > Insecta > Zygentoma > Lepismatidae > Lepisma > Lepisma saccharinum. Next base: position 16,031 of record JAGDQP010034628.1, on the reverse strand, counting down.
GAAATTTATTATAGATTTTAGCTTACTAAGATGCGTGGGACATGCCATGGACCATATAGGCGAGCAATACTCAATAGTAGGTGACACATAGGACTTGTAAAACAAGCTAAGCACAGACTGATTTCGACTTTCTGTGAAGCGATATAGCAAAGTTTCCTCACAGCGCTTCGAGTAATACGAGTAAAGTGTTCAGAAAAAGTGAGCTTGCTGTCAATAACAACACCAAGGTCTCTGAAAGAAGAAACAGTATTTACATTTATATTTTTGATGGCGTATGAGTGATGAATTGTTTGTCTTTTGAGGGAAATAGAAAGAGCTGTACATTTCTGAGGATTTAGCTTTAAATTCCAGGTATCAAACTATGTAACAAATTGAGATATATCATCTTGAAGACTTAAGCCATCCTGGAGAGTACAGATTTGTCTGTAAAGTTCACAGTCGTCGGCGAATAGGAGAATCTCAATTGAGGAGTCTGAAAAAGCGTAGGTAGGTCATCAATATATAATAAAAACAATAGAGGTCATGGAACACTCCCTTGAGGAACTCCAGAGAGAACGGGAATGAAGCTCGAAGAAGATCCAGAGGCTGTTACACGTTGTTGCCTACTATGAAGGTAGTTGAAGTTGAGTAGTTGAAGTTTATCAAATAGTTGAAGTAGTTTGCCATGAATATTAAACCTAGTAGATAATTTATAGATGAGATAAGGATTGTTAATGAAAATTGATGGGAATTGATCTGGTGGGAACGTGGAACCAGTAATTAAGCTACTCTTGTTCGTGAAAAAAACCACTATGGTGGTGGTGAATGTATAGTGTGCGCCGCCATTACTAGTAGGCGACGTACCGACCTGCAAGCCATTTGGCATGGTATCCCGACAACAGATCAATCCAAAGATGATAACTTCAGGCCTTACGTTGTTCCTATGGCAGCAGCAATTGGTCCTTCTTTCGTTTTCATGGAAGATAATGCCCTTCCTCACCAAGCCAGTGGATACCATGCTTCAGGAGACAGGCAAGGTCTGGCTTATGTGCTCACCGTACCTCAATTCTAAATAACACGTCTAGTATGCTATAGGGAGAGGTATTGCAGCTACTAATGCACATTCTAATAACTACTTCAAAGCTAAAAATTACCCCTGGAGGAGTGGCCAATGTTTCTCCAAACTCGAATCGAAAACCTTATCAGTTCCATATCCAACAGGTTTGCAGCGGTGTTAAAAGTTCACGGAGATCATAGACCGTACTAGCAATAAGTTACTATTGTGTTCATATCCGTTTGCACGGTCCTACACAATCTTGTACCTTTACCTATAATGTGTCCTTTTCTTCCCCACGTGTTTCAATTGTCAACAGCCTCTGTGGGTCAACTATATCTATCTCACCGCGTGGGTCTGCTGTGTCTTACTTTGTCTGTTACGGGAGAGCGACTAGCGTCCACCTGCAGCACTGTCTCACTACTTTACACTGTCCTATTCTCTGTTTCTGCCATATTTTCCTAATTTCTTTGGATCTCTGTAGTGGCTTTAGCGTAACTAGAATAATCAAAACACTAAATAAATAAATGAGAAGAAGGGTTGAAATTTGTAACTTATCTTAGCTAAGTTACAAATAGTGTGTAACAACTGGAATGAAAATGTCTCTCTGTTTCCATGTTCATCTGACGAACACCTTGAATATTTTTTGAAGTTTCCAGATATAAATGAGCTTCCTAATCGGTTGAAATTCACAAATAAATTAATTCCAATGGGATTCGCAATAATCAATCAAGACACTTGATATACAATCGAGAGACCCAAGTTTCGATTTTCTGCTAGAGCAGTGAATATTTTTTTTCTGGGGATCAAATCGTTTAAAAGAAAACATAAAACAAAGTGACCTAACTAACTAACTCTATGGCTTATGGAACTCGCAAGTGACCACTTAAAAAAATTCAAGATCGATTTATATGTCTTTATAACCCCAACTAAATGCATGTGTGCCTTTTGTCCGTATTCGCAATTTTTTCTCTGAAAGCCATCGCAAAATTATTATAGTCAATTTAAAATAATAAATAAACATGTTAGTTTTAAATACGATTTTAGCATAAGAATATTTGCGTGTCAAAAATAAAAAAAAAAAAATAAATGAACAGAATATATTACAAATCATCATTTAAGAACAAAAGTCCCAGACGAAACAGCTTGAAGCACTAACTAGTGCTGGACGTCCTTATAATCTAAAATTATGATACATATCAATGATCTAGCGCTTCATAATGCACATTGATGACGAGAGAAGGATATATTTGAGATTTACAAGAAAATAAAAATGTTTATTCAATTTTCATTCATCAGAAAACTCAAAGTTGGTTCATAAATAGTTAATTAGAATGGATGTCTTATTAAATAGCTCTATTCTAGATTTGCCATAACATATTTCCTTTTCTGTCTTTTTCAGCTACGTGGCCCAGACCCGAGGATCCATCCACACTGCTCCTCTTCCAGGCCATCTTATCGGCAGCACTCATCTTAATATCGCCCCTGCCCCTGGAACTTTGTAAACAGCTTTAAATTAATCTTTCAAAAATGCGCAAAAAAATCAAAGTCTTTGTGTGTTCACGGCACCCGAACTTTGTAAATAGTCAACCATGAGGCTGTTATAAGTTAAAATATATAATGTTACGCAAAGAAAGAATTTTAGTATTGATTTATACCCAGTTTAATAGTTTCAGTGTTTAAGATTTTTATCATGTGTGTATAACAATTATTATTTGATTTTCATATTGTATTGAAGTACACATTTTCGTGGGTGTTTTACTTTCAAAACGCTTTCAGATGATGAAGCAGAAAGTTAACACTTTATCCAAGTCAGGTACCAGAGACAAAATGGTGGATGTTTTATAAAAATTATACTGTAACCATTAAAAAAAAGAAAACATGTTTTATTATATAACTAAGCAGTGAAATTTCAACAATATTTGTGCAGTCGTAATCAGTAAGATGTTTACAACGTTTATGAGCTAAATTGTATAAAAAACAAATAACAAGAAATAGTAGTGGACACAATCAGCACATCAGCATCTGCTTCGAGACCTGGAGTACACTGCATTCCGATGCCTGCAAGTTCCATCGTGTACCATCATGTTCCGTCTCGTTAGAAATAGCAACGGACCGCTTCCGTTCGTTTATTTTCTTTTAGATATGTAATTACGTTTTCCCTTTCGGTGAGAACTAAATTGTTATATATAGCATATCAACCTCCTTTCCTACGTGGATATGCTTTGTTGACGCGAACTGTCCCCTTCCAATTTCTTTGAATCTTTGCAGTTGTATAGAGGGGCTGAAATTAGTAGATACGTTACTGTGTTGTTTTGGCCCCGAGAAGCGGTTAATTGGAGTAAACCTCCTCCAAAGTTCAACAATGTAGCAATGTGGAAGTGCCAATACACAAAATATTCATCTCCAATGCCATTGGGACTTTGCAAGTGTGTAGATCGGATAAATTTAAGAGACATGTATTTTTTGTCTGGGCCCATGTTTATGAATTTAGGATTTGGAAAAGTTATGGAAAGATGTTTTTCCGATCTCCTACTGTTACTACACGGAGAAATTAATCTACACTAACAAAATTATATTATGTAACTAAAATTATTCACATATACCGAATAATCATTTGTCCTGTCCTAGATTTCGGCACGTCTTCAAATATGCATAACACAAAAGTGGTTATTTTGACGAAAGGCTACTTTCATTCCAGAATCCAAGGGCATTTTCTTTTGGCGGATACAATAATCCTACATGCGATGTTTGTGGTGAAGTGACAGTAATTCGATGTGCATTGTGTTAACGAACTATATGTTTACAATATTTATTGTTACGATTATATAATTAGAAACATTGCAAACATTGCAGCTGGTTATTCCTGGTTCATTTATGCTAGAACGCATTCATCTTCAGTGATGTCTAGAAAATTGAGTTGAGCGAGTTTATATTTATAGTGTGAAACGGATTACTTCCTCGGTAGTAAAAATGTTGGCACAAACACAAATTAATTTTAGTGAATGTAGTTTAGATCCAAGTAAACAGGATAGAAGTAAGATGGGCAAAGAAAACTATAAGCCTAAGGAACTGCCGGTGTTGAAATACATTTTCGGAACAGGGGGACAGGGAGGCATGAGACCTTACGTTTCGTTAAATACGTGAGGTGCAATTCTTTGAACTACAAATCGTTCACTCTATCTCGATACCCATATTAGAATGATAAATAATGAAATGTAATTATTCTCAAGAGGGAGGTGTGTACGTTGTTACGACACATTTATTCCCACTTTGATTGGAATTTCTTTTTTCGGGTGAATTTTGAGCAAGACATCATTGTTTACTTGATACGACTAGTAGATTCCATAATATTCAAATGTATATATTTTTTCAAGATGCAACGTCATATGTCTGTATTAATATAAGTCTAGAACATTCTAACTTACACTTTCTTTATTCTATGTCCATACTACTACTAAACTGCAACATATTCAAATTTTATTTCGCAAGATAGTTTTATGAACTATCCGACGTAGCAAATGTTTGCTATTTCTATTAGATTTTCTACTTGCAGAAGCAATCCTGAGCAAGATATCGTTTATTCCATCTTCATATAGCAATTAGAACGTGGGATACTAAAATAGAAAAAAAAATCAAAATGGCCGTCATAACTAAGTGACGTCACATAATTTGAGTATTCTGAGATAGTTATTATTTTCGGAGTACCATTCTAAGCCAGACGACATTTATTTCACATATCTAGCTTAATTTCATTTTTTTAAAACAATAAAGATGGCGCCCTAGGGGCGACAGGGTCGATTGACCGTACCCGCGCAACTTGCTTTCTCCCGAACTCGACATGTGAAACACGAATTTGAAGTAATGTTTCATGAATCTCATCTCTAAACAATACAAAAAATTGCCCCTACTATATTTACTATGTTATTTATATTACAATCACGTACATTATGCGTAATGTTAAAATTGGTGGTTGGAAATTATGTGACGTCGAACACACTATCGCTTTCGTGATTGCAATTGCAAGTAGTCTGCACCATTATCAGTTAGACATAATAAATTCCACTTCGATAGCTGAATTAAGACGGCAGATATTAAATGTTTATATTTCTTAATGAGTGTCTTGTGGGCAAGTATGGTTAAAGCTTTAACGGGACTTTCTTATATTGTTAAGCGAAGTTAGACTACAATCAGCTCATCGATTACAACGTGTTGGTCGAATATGTATTTAATAATTTAGTCGCATTTCTACGTAAACTTTAAATAGTTTGAACATTCTTATGTGGTTTAACTTTCAAGGGTTATGTCTCATACGGTCATAGTACAAAGTTTGAAGCAAATTAATCTAAACGTTCTCGCATGAGACGCGAATGTAAGTTTTAGTACTGACTCTCGTTTCCATGGAAACAGTTATAATTTAAAAAGTTCAGATAAGGCTAATACTAGGGTTGAAATGTTTTAAACGTGTCTTAAACAGAGGCGATTATTTTAAACATTTTGTTTAAAACATTTTAAACATTTGTTTTAAACGCTGTTTTAAAGCCATGTTTAAAACAAGTTATTTTTTATTCTTTGAAAGAATCATATTATTTTTAAGAGTACGAGAGTATTAATTTAATTTTATATTGAACCAATAAAACACATTTATGCAATTTGCCCCGTGTGAAGGCTTGATTCCAAAATCATCAGTAATATGGCGTCGCAAGACTACAGGCGGAGACAAAATGCGTTGTTTTGTTTGTTGTTTATCGTTCGAATTCTAGAAGCAGGAAATATTAACCTGCTATCAATAACATAAAATAAGAGGTTCATATTTCAGTTCTTCCTCTTTTATTCATTTTGAGAAACTGTCAGGAAAAGAAAACTTCATGGGCTTGTATTTGCTTCTATGAATACATTGGTCTATCTGTTTTGTTTTTTTATGTTTATTAGGAATGGAACAGTAGCGAGTAATTGTGCAGATTTGATAATAATTTCTTATTCGGTACTTGGAACTTTAGTCGGGAGACACGGAGGATCCACGTGAACCATTCTCCACCCTGATCCACCGGGACCATTTTCGTCCTATTCGTTAGGGTCTAAATAAAATTTATAGCGAAGACTGGTTTTATACCATAATGACTGCCAGTTTTGGTGGAAAATTGGCCAATAGGCTATTTTTCGAATTATTTTCTATTCATCGAATGGCTATTATTAAAAATTATTTACTATGAGACCCCGTGTACACCATGGATCCTTCGAGACCAATTTTATATTATTCCTTATTGTATAAATCAAATTCATAGCAGTGTTTGCACAAAATAAAACTGGTTTTAGACCATAATGGCGGTCAATTTTGGTCAAAAACTGGCCAAAAGAAAATTTTTCACAATTTTTTTCTAAAAGGCCCAACTTACGCTCCATGATAATTCGTGACCAATTTTATATTATTCTTTATCCTATAAATGCAATTTAGAGCGATGTTCCTAAAAAGAAAACCTGACTTTCGATCAAAATGGCGGTCATTTCTGATCGAAAATTATTTAAAGACGACTTTTACAAGTCACTTAAGTTGAAATAAAATATTAAAATGGACTTGAACTTCAAAACTGGCGCAGTGTCTTCACCTAAAGAAATGACAGTTTTACGATTAAAGCCTCCCCACCAAATTGGAGTGGGGAAAAAGTTATAAAGTAAATTGTGTGGTGTATTAAATGAAATGATTTGTCCTACTGAATGCAAATTTGAATAATATTCTTCAGAAAAAATAAGGATTCGAAATTTATAGCAAAGTTTTCACAAAACAAAACTGCTTGTAACCAAAATTGCGGCTATTTTCAATCGGAAATGGATCGAAAACTCTTTTTTTAGAGAAAAAGAGTTTCCTATGTTAAAGAAAATAGCCCTTAAGTTAAAGAAATAAATACAATTCACTAAAACTTCAAAATCTTCACTGTGTTGGCCCAAAGAAATGATAATTTGCGATAACAGCATCTAAAAATTAGGAACCTCTTGGCTTGGAGAAGGGATGAGGAACCTCGAGACCTAAAAGTTGAAGTTTATGAGTTGGTCATAATGGGGTATCAAATAAGTGGATTTCCGACAGACTATGAATATGAATTACTTTATTTAGAAAAAGATGTTACGGATTCCAAATTTATAGCGAAACTGAAACTAATAGAAAAGATGGCAACCATTTTTTGTTTTTATTTTAACAGTTTCATTTTAGTATCAAAATGGAATCCTCAAAATCCTTTTCTGAAAAAATAAATAATTTTCGTATTCAATCTGAAAAAATATTTCATTTTATGCCTCATAGTATGACAAACTTAGAAAAATCTTCATTTCTCAGGGCCCCTTCTCTGGCTTCCAAGTTCTCAATTTTCGAAGAGGGTTATGATATGATTACCAATTTTTAGGCCAAAGAAGTTTCTGTTTTTAAGTCAGATTTTTAGTTTCAATTTTTAACAAAAAAAAAAAATAAAAAGCATTTTGTTTTCATGCAGTTTAATTTTTACTATCCCTAAAGTCCCTCTCTAAAGAAAATAACTCATTTTGATATTCAATGAAAAAAAATCCTCTCATTTGATATTTCATGCAACCTACTTTATAAGCTTCCATATTTTCTATTCCCTATATTCGGGCGTTCAGAATCCTAATTTTATCGTGGAATTACCATTTCTGTGGACCAAAGCAATAACTCAGTGCCGATTTTGAAGTTCAAGTGAAGTTTTAAATATTTTTCTCTAAACTCAAGTACTTTATGGAAAGAGAAGCAAAATAAAATCCACTTTTGACAAATTTACCACCAAAAGTGGCCGTCAATTTGGTAAAAAGACAATTTTATTTTTTGGAAACATTGCTATAAATTATATTTATACCATAAGGAATAACATAAAATAAGTCCCGATAGATCAGAGTGTGTACTTGGGGTCTACTAGAAAATAATTGTGCAAAATAGCCGTTGGCCGATATAAAATAATTGTCACAAATAGCCTATTGACCAATTTTCGAACAAAATGGCCACCATGATAATCTAAAACCAATTTTTCAAAACATTGCTATAAGTTTATTTAGAATCTAAGGAATAAAGAAAATGGTCTCGATGGATCAGGGAGCTGCACATGGGGTCACCCTGGGTCCCTTAAAATTTATGCAGGGTGCTAGAACTTATTAGGTACCCTGCTTCTTTACTGTTCGTTTATAGACTCATTATCAATGGGGTGCGCAAGAAGAAAAAAAGAATTTAATCTGGACACAGTTTATTAAAGTTAATCCTTCCGAAAATAATAAAAGCCAAATACAGACTGTGTAAAAAGGAAATGGCAGGCCTTATTGCCCGAATGAAAGAACATTTCAAGAAGTGTCATTTAAATCCCGGCCAGAATTTTCTTTCAGTGTTCCCATGCCTGGCGCTCTGAGGTATACTAACCCTCGTATCACAGTGTCCTGGGTACTTTGGGAGATAAATCCAAACGAGTGTGGGACTGACCGACACAGTTTCCTTCGTGCCGGTACAGTTGTCGAGAATATGTGGAACGCTACTACCATATCTCACCTTGTGCACATTGCACAAGGTATACCTTTACCTTTTTACCTTTTATATAATAATAGCTTTGTCACTGAATTTTAATAAATAGCAAATTTCATCAAACTTGATAAAATAGAACCTACAATTCCCAATAAGTTCTTATAAATAGACCGAAAGGGGGTATAGAGGCTACTGCAGATGGAGTACCTATCATAAGCTTCAACCATTTTTGTTTTTAATTTTAAGAAAATGTTTAAAACGCTTTAAACACGTTTTCTTTGCAGTCTATAAAACGTGTTTAAAACAAAGAAACAAATAAAACATGTTTTAAACTTTTTAAAAAATATTTTTGTTTTCAAACCAGGCTAAAACACGAGGATAATCCACTCTATCAGAGTACCGAGTTTGAATGTAATAGGTTTCCTTTGTGTAGCATTGCTATAGAAATCTACAACTTTCGGTTAATTTCGTAATTTATAAATATTCTCCACCACAACCACTATGACTGTAGAGAAATTGTTGACCATTGGTGCAGAAACTTCGGAGGTGTTTAATTACTAAAAAGTACAGAGTGAACGTAGAAGAGCCAGATGAAACAAAATAACACATGTCTCCTAATTTTAAGCTCTCTAGACACTAGAAAAGTTTCATTGAAATCGGAGATAGATATTTTGGATGTTAACACTTGAATATCTTGTCTTTCTTGAACGATGCAGAAAATTCTCCGCCTCCAAACAATTTGCGGCAAAGATAAAATTACATATCTCATATTTTTGACGTTTTACACAACTGCAAACTTCAAGATAATGAGAGAGGGACACTTAGATAAGCTCCCTTCTTAGTGACTAATTCTTGTGCAGTTGGACGGAAGTTTTCATATAATTATGTTTGATGGTACTGAGTGCGATAATTGTCATTAATGTGAAAATATCTTCTCTGAAACTGGAAACGATTTTCCATGCCTTTTTCTAGACATTTAGCGCTTATAGATCGCCCTTTGGTAGCGGTGTTGGACTTCCACAGGAGCAGGATTTGGAAATGTTCCTTCTACTCAATTTCACATTTAACGATTCTTGTCCTGATGAAAGGAATAACTTAAAAACACATACTTCACTCACAAATTTTAAACAGCTATATAACTAAGGGTAAACGCGTGAGAAGATTAAGTTCTATATCGATATAACAAGAAGGAATTCAGTTTTATTTAGTATACTGTTACATTAACATCACAGGATTTCACCTGTGCTTGTATACAATTTAGTTTTAGAGCTTCATCCCATTGATCTTCACGGAGACAAGTATTAAGCATTCAGATCTTGAACAGAATATCATAAAGATGGGAGATACATCTCCACGATACCTCAGGAAACCATCTGATGAAGTTGCACGTGACTTCCGTGTCACTCGTAGGGAAAAAGTATTAATGACGTTCTTCAACTCTTGTAGTTTCCGAGGTTTCGAGGCAACACTCTAGTGTTTAATTAATCCCACAAAAATAGTAAGGCGACGGAGCGGGTCAGGGAACATCAAGAACCATAAAAAGTACACACCAAGGGAGTAGTAGTAGTGTTGGCCACTGTTCCCTTCTTACTGAACCAAAAATCGCGTTAGTGTGAAAGTGGAATACACGGTGTATCTGAAACTACAAAAAGAACAAATATATGTATATATACATAAATTAAATCTTACGCGGCCCAAGCGATATTCAAGACAAATTTCATATACTGATTTCGCACATTCATTCTTCATCATGAAAGCAAGAACTTTATCTTGTACTGTATGTACGTACAAGTAGATTCCTCTCTCTTTCTCAGCGCTTTGTTTTTCGTACCATCTGAAGAAATATGGTAGGTTACGCATATACCCGTGTTGCCAGTAAGCAAGTGGATTTAATCAGAAGATGTGGAATTTGTTCCATGACAGAGATATATTGTAGTTAGTTATTCGGAATGCACTTTGAATTGTAAGTCTTATCCAATGGAACTGTTATCACTATTCGATGAAGGGCAATGACAAGCACCATGGGCCCATTTGCTGTACGAAGTTATAGGCAATAGACTAGTCTTCGCCAAAATACCAATCAAGACTACCATGCAGACATTAACAAGAAAGTTTACGTTAATTTATGTAGTAAAGTTACTGATTTATTCTTAACTATTATGCATTTGCTTTAAACTAATTTGGAACAGACTGATGTACAGAGCATTTTAGTTAATAAAAAGTAAATTGAATAATCGCTCTCATTAATGAAATTCTCCTTGAATTAAATTAGTTTTCCTAGTGAAACCTATTTTATTGGCGATTCGGCAGAAAAGTTATTACAGTGTTCGAAAGTGCATTCTTAGAGAAAATGAAGTGCAGGAAATGACGAAATTTTGCAATATGTTTTCCATCATTTACTAAATGAAAAAAAAAACTGCATAATTGTCTGAAAGGTTTACAAATAACACACCAAACTCAATTCGTTTATGTTTGAATGTGTATATGTTCATCTCTCTCTCTCTCTCTCTCTCTCTCTCTTCTCCTTTGTACGCTTCTGGAGTCCACTCGCAGCGGAAAATAAAAATATGGCAGGTAATATGGAAGTTCAAAGAATCTAAGATACACTTTCTGAAGGCCACATTGAAAATATTATTTTTTATTTCTCCTTTTCCGTTTGGTAAGTGTATATATAAAGCAAGTTCAGGACCTTTCTCTATAGTTCAGTTCAGCATCAGGACAAGCAACACATAACTTTTAATCATGAAGGTACGTGTTTCAAGTTTTCAGTATATTTTCATCATTTAGTTAACACTTTCTGTCCCGGTGAAATTATATTACAAATTAGACATAGCAGGAACCTATGCAAAGAGAAATTCATAGAGTGCAACATCGGAATTTGAATTCAATTTGAGGGTTGAGGAAATGATGTCAGAAGAAAGCTGGTTCAGGCCTATTTGCAAGGTACTATTTTCGAATCACCCAGGTGTGAATGCTTAATTAAATCAAGAACGCCAGTCAGTCACACACCATTCAGTATGTATTATAGTTATTTAAGAACTATTTCAGAAATAAAAATGCATCTCTACGTCAACATATGAATGGTGGTTCACCAAAACGATTTATTTTTTACTGTGTAATTATTGAAAAGTATATAGAAAATTTGTTGTTAACTCTTGAGCTTCAAATTTATTTTCGATTTCAAGTATTTGATACTGAAAAAGGAAGTAAACTGCAACCGATGAATAGCTGTAGCTAGTGATTTCCTTGGAATATTTTTCGTACATTTAACTTTAATGTTGTGATAATTTTCTGATGTTTCATGTTTCAGTGCCTTCTGCTCCTCTTTGTCATCGTAGCTGTGGCTTCTGCCCAAACCATTCTTTCTCTTCCTAGTTGGAACGCTCTGGGTCTTTGGTCCGCCCCTTGGTCCACCCCGATTGCAGCCCCAATTGCTATTCCTGCTCTTGGAGCTAAGTAAGTAAAACAGGCAACTAGTGAAACGTTCAAAGAGTGTAATTATTTATTATGAATGCAGTTATTTCCTACGCCGAGGAATTTATTCGTTAGTAAGCGTTTGTTGTAAAATGTTTATTATAGTCACCAATACTAGATAAGTGTAAGAGAAGGAATAGTAGAGTTAGCCATTCTACATTTTATTCAAGACACTAAATAAATAAATAATTAGATAGTCTAAATGAATGAAAAGAAATGGTTATAGTTTGCAAATTATAGTCTACTTTGCAAGTAGGGTATCGATGTGAAAAACAATTCTAGTTAAGAGTCTTTTCCAGCATTTGTCTGACATACACCTACATATCCTAAATTCTCAGGAACGAAAGACTTTTACTGATCTTTTTAAATTCACATTATTAATTAGAATATTAACAGGTATGAACCAGAGCACTTAAGGGAATCGAGAGACTCAAGTTTTATTTCCCTTTGAAGGGCAATGACTAATCTTTCCAGGGATAAACTAGTTTATGAGGAATTGACGAGACACGTGCTCACTAAACGTTAAATTATCTAACCTTGTTTTTTTTATCTTCAGCAGCGTTAGTTAACGGCAGATATACTGTTTCTCTGTACATGCACATTTTCTGATTATACAGGGAGATGGAATCGTAAGTATTCTGAATTGAAATTGCTACTTCAGAAATGACCAGGAATGGGGGAACACTTAAGGTGTATAAAGAATCATGTATGTAAACGCCGAAGAGAATAGTTATGCACAAAGATTCAGGTTGGTTCTGTTTTGCTATCAACGATATTTCATCTTTCTGAAAATCTTCTGTACTTGAAGCTTCCTCGAAATTATGAAAGCTTAGTTTTCTCAATATTCATTTAAATGAGGAGGCATAACATCCTCTAAACAACAAATATCTGTACCATATTCTCATTTCCATGCAAATTACTCTCACGATAATAAATTAAGACTTATGGTATGTACAAAGAAGGTAATACTACATGCACTTTTTAGATTTATAAATTAATATTTTGCTTTGAGAGTCTATAGAAAATTATTATATTGTATGTAGAAGAACAGAAACACATTAGTTGCAGGTATGATTTTAGCACAATGATGTTTCACGTGTAATAAATAAACAATGAAGAAAGTATAGAATCTACATTCGTTTCAGAATGAAAGTTGTAGGAGAACGTAGCTTGAAATACGAACTGGAAGTTATTAAAATAAACATTTACATATATCATTAAGCACTCGATTATTGTAATATTTAGTGGAAAAAGGGGCTATCTCGCAACTCAACAGAACTAAATAAGTTATGTAATACGTAAGCTCCTCACTAAGCACTTCAATTAACATTTACAAGATTATAGCGTATTTAAACTTAAAAGGGGAAGAATAAATTTTTTCTACATTGTATACGCAAAAAATATCACAGTAGCTTCATAAATGGCTAATATTATATGGTCATTAAAGAAGTTTTACAGCTATTTCTTACTGTAGTTTTACAGCATATTTTCCTATCTGTTTCTTTCAGCTACGTCGCTAAGACCCGAGGATCCATCCACACTGCTCCTCTTCCAGGCCATCTTATTGGAAGCACTCATCTTAATATCGCCCCTGCTCCAGGAACTTTGTAAACATCTTTAAACGAATCTTGTAATAAAATAGAAAGAAGTCAAGAGCTGCGTGTTCACACGCAAACTGAATTTTGTAAAAATAGTCAATCATGATACTTCTTATAACTTAAAATATACAATATTGTGCAAAGAAAGATTTGAAGTATTAATTTATTTCCCGAGTTTGAGTCAATTTATTTAAAACCTTTTGTCATCTTAGGCTCATGCCCGGAAGGGTTAGGTAGAGGATCGGAAAGGTATCGGCCAGGGTATTTTTATAGGTACCATCCAGGCATTCGCCTGATGAAATTGAGGGAAACCTGAGTCAGAATACTGGAGGGCCGAGTTGGAATCTCGTCGTTACCGTCTGAACAACGAGTGCTCGGTTATTTTTTTTATATTTAATTAATCTCCATATCTACCATTTAAATGTATATAATTATTTCTAAGTACAGGTGTACGCATTGTTTAAGGTTTGAAATGCTCTCCGGTGAATGATACAAGCTTATAAATGTTGGATGTTTTATTTTTAAAATAATCATGTAATTTAGAGTTACGGAACTGGTCGTTATTATTTTTTTTTTTCAAGATTACTGGAAAGTTGTAGAAAGGCACCAAATGCATACTGAGGAAGGAGACAACTATTTTTAGGGCAAATAGATTTGTACACATTGTATATACGAAGTTCTGTAAATAGGGAACTTTCACATGTGTGTTGAATAAAGCTTATTATAAGACAAAATTCAACATTACTGAAATTAAAAATAAAAGCAAAAACATTATCAATATGAAAAAAATGCTAATTTAAATGAAAAGAAGATACTTAAAAAATAATAAACATGTAGAAAGAAGAATGCTCTTAGGTCCCTTGATAGATGATTTACATTCGTCTTCGTCTATCCGTCGGCAACCTCCAACTCGGCCCCGATTTCATATTAGAAGGATCATTTCCTGTCTCTTCATACACTAAACTACACGGTTGATCCGTCTAACAGGTATATGTTAGTGCTGGAAATGTTGAAGTATCAGCACTCGATCATATCCATACTCCTGGAAGAAGTGAGCAATTAGATGGTTGTGTTCTTAGGCATTTTTTTTTACTTTGACATAACCAGATGAGAACATTCAACAAAACACAAGTCAACAGAGCATTAACCAACTGTGGCAGACGCTAGCTCGCTTCCCTCAATTCCCTCGCTCGCTAGACCAAGGTTTCCCTCAATTTTGTTTCACTGTTTCCTTGCTCTACATCTACTAACTTTTCTGGTCAGTAAACCTGCTGCTAGGACTAGGAAGGTATCTGACTTGTCGTTGGAAAGCTATCAATAAGAAGACGCCAAAGACGCCCAAACTGTCTTGATTGGTGCAATGGCCAGTCTGGCCAACTCATTTTTACATACATTTATTTAATTCAAAATGGTGCATCGTGTCCTCAAATCTTGCAACGTTGATTTAACTCATTTTCCGGTGCAATACAATGATTAGATATGGCACAGCGACGCAAGTCGGGTAACAATACAATATTCCATTATTACTTTCGTATATTTCTATATACGTATATATTTTGAAAGCTCATTTTATTTTATAGTAAGATCTTCTTTATCCTAATAAAATACTAGTCTCGACGATTTTGCTTTTGTTTGATTGAAGAACACTATAAGATTTGAGTGAAAAGATCAGCTTGAGAAAAAGTATCCGAACAAAGAAATAACTCGAAAAAATAATAATAACGTAAAAAATAAGTTCCTTAAACAATTCGTAGTAAAAAGTAAAACAAATAATACTGTATTGTTTATGCTGGCTAGAAGGAAAAGCATGGGGAGCACCAATTGAAGAGTTTGTAAAGTTACTGCTATGAGAGCATGCCCCATGGTTTTCTTTCAGTCATGGATAAACATTTGTTTTTACTTTCAGTACAAACTTTCAGTTTTAAAACTTTTTTCTTTAGTTTTTTTTAATTCATTATTTTAAAATTGTTTGCATTTGATTATACGATTTATCTGCACAAAAAATGGAATATATATTATTCTACAGAACAAAAATTACCATCCACCATGTAGATGTCGTCGTTACAGAGCAACACAGTTGTCAGTGTTTTCAACCAGTGTCCAAAAAATATAGCTCATAAACCACAAGGTTTACAGTCGTGGTTGAGATGCCTTTTGACTAGACTAACTCAGAGTATATGGAACAATCTTGGGTAAGCGCAGCTGTTGTCAATATTTACGAGAACATTAAAAATTTAATATTAAATTTTTCACTTTGTTTCATATCGTTAGCTCTATTCGTACTAACTTTGCATAAACATTATCTAGATAGTAGAAAAATACTGTGGAGATCCACGTACTTAAGCATACCTATTCTATTAATAAAAAATATTTATTTTGGCATGGAAACATTTCGGCATCCACTTGGCCGACAGTT
>JAGDQP010034627.1:487-20005 GCA_022664845.1 Lepisma saccharinum | reverse complement strand
TTAGCAATACTAGCAAGATTTCAGATAGATTTTCCTTTTAAAAAATCGTTGATCCTTGTCACCCTCCTCGCAGTTTGCAATTTTCTCTCTATATCGTTACATACTCCAATTTATAGCACCAACTGGTTGGAAAAAAAAAATACACCCACTTGAGTGGTATTTTTAATCTGTCGCTGAAAGCATGTCTTTTATTTTCAACTGCTTCAAAATATTAATTTCAGATCTCTTGCAATTGTGTATCTCAAGAATTACATCAATATTATTCCTGCGAAGCATTTTTAAAAAATGATCATCAATGCGCTAGATGTAAGCTGTCCGTGTCTCTTACCCTCCCAATTTCCTGACTTCATGTGTAAAGAATGAACGATCACTAGCCATATGTATATTTACTGAATATCACTAAATTGAAGAAAAACACTTCACTGAAAATTTACACTTCCGGCCTTTACAACGCTGTTATGTCTGAGGGATGACATACCTCAGCAAGCACTCTTCAAAAGAATGGAAATGTAGAAGCCATGTTCTTTATTGAAGATATCATACTGGCATTTGCCTGAAAAGTTTGGGGGAAATGCTGGAAAAACTCAGTTATGTTGGTTAGCGTTAAGTGGAACTCGAATGCATGCCGCATCCCCAATTATGAGCTGAAAAATCTGTAAAATCTTGAATAAAATATACCTTTGCGACCGAAGTATCACACAAAAGTACTAACAAGTACAACCTTTGTCACAAAATTTTCAGCACGTAAGTCTATATTTCAAAAACAGTTACGTTCCAACTGTCCCGAGTGATTGTAAGCAGTCACGCGTGAAGTGTTGTACATATCCATAGTCATGAAAGTGGTTCTCCAAAATTTCTAGTCAGAAATGTGGGAACACGGTAACCTCCAGTGACTGCAGCTCAGCTTGAGCGTTGCTGTGTGTACATCTTATGTAACAGCAACACATTTCGAGACTGCGATACTATTGAATTGTGTGTCCAAATGTTTGAAGGAATTTATATAGCAGCGATCTAAATGGAAACAGAATTACATAGCTCGTTAGGAGAGCCATTATCCGGCGGAAGTGGGAACAATAGCAAGCGAAGTTTCCAGCTCAAATTCCACTGGTGAAACTACAGTTTACTCTCATAAGTAAACCTATCGATGCTTCAAATTGCTTTTTCGATTAAACTTGGTAAAAGAGTAAGGTACATCAGAAAACCACCAGCAAGCATGATTAAAAGTGCTTTTGCCCATAAAGACGGGTGCAGTGGCCATAAGTTTTGATTCATAAGAATGTAATCTAAGTTGGAAAACACACGTTTATTTGTAAAATGCTTGAACTAATGGAAAATAAATACACATAAATAGATACCGGGTCAATGCGCTAACTTGTCTTGCGGCCATGACAAACGTACCCTCTAAAAGACAGCGCATTGATACGATTACCAGTCATATGTATTTCATTATTTCAAGCATTTTACAAATAAACCTGTTTTCCTACGTAGAACACACTATGCGTACGTATTCTTATGAATCAAATTTTTGGCCACTGCGCCGGTCTTTATGGACGAAAGCACTTTTAATGACGCTTTCTGGTGGTTTCCTCGTGTACTTAACTCCTCTACGAAGTTTGGTCGAGAACGTAGTTTGAAGCATCGATAGGTTTACTTGTCAGTCCCAATGGAAAATAATATCGCCTAGGCAGCATCAATACGAAGGTCCAAAGCAGAATCTTCTACCACTAGTGCTTCCAATCACACAGCGAAGTTACAAACAGGTGAGGAAGAGAATGGGATCAAGTCACACGAAGCAACTGTTAAATATAAGCTGGTAGTTCCAAGGCATGATATTCCGATTTACAATTAACTCTACGCAGAGTGGCGCTAAGCAATCAATACCAGTAATAGTGATGCACTTATGAAACAATACAAAATTCCAGTAGATTAATTACAGAACAGGTAAAATATGGCTGGTTGTATCCATTACCAGGAAGTTAATAGGCGAAGCACAAGATGGCTACAGAAAAGAAAAACAATATGATCAAACGTAATTTTTCTGTTTTGATGGGCTTTGTGGTGTCATCGAGGCCATTATTTTCAGTACTTATTTACCATGAACGTCTGCAGTGATAGCTCCTATGTGGATCGTAACGGTTAACATACGAATGTAACATGACGGCTTAGCCACTCCATACAGGTAATTCTCACTACAGAAGGAAGAACTAGATATTATGCAATCTACATAAGACGATCGTTTATCTTAGTTATTCTTTCTTTCTGAAGGCGTGGCGTGGATGTGTATTGTCGTAGATATCCGTAAACATTTAGTACATAAGTATTTCTACTACGATTAATTTCAAAGCAGCTGCTAGTTCCGTAAAAGGAATGTTCGCTTGACAAAAGTAACTGTAAAGGCAGAAGAATTCTTACATCTCAAAACATTACTATTGTCATGGAACCTCGGAAAGTCTAAGTGCGCTAACAATTTCTGCGGAACAATACCACAATATGATGCCTGCTTTGGAAGGAGTCACTGGCAATAGTCGACATTAGACATATTTTCAAACTTTTTTTAAGGCCAAGTCACGTTCGATATTTGTCATCTAAAGCAGGCGAGTAGAGTCGGCTGAAATTGAAATGTGTCTAGTATATTTTTAAGTTGTTTCTTTTTATATAAATTCCTTTTTTTATTCTTGGTGCTAATCCAGATTTGTAACGCATAAACAAATGTAATGAAAAGCCATAAAGATCCAGACCCAGACCTTAACAGGCCAAGGTGCTGAAAGTAAACTGAACAAGTGGACTACTCTGTGTGTTTGTGTCAGTTAATATGACGGACGAGTCGTAGCCGACAGTGTGGTAGTCGTAGTGTAACCATTCTACTGAATGGAAAAAGGCTTTACGATGAGTAATAAAACGCAATCTTTTCACTGTAAATACTTTGTACCTCCACAGAACGTTCAAAAATTCAGCCAAACCTATGAATCAAAGCAGCCTAAAAATACTGTCGATTTCCTGCACATAAAACTAATCATTTTAAGAGTGCAATGGTAATCTTGTTTACCACTTTCTTAGTACGGTACACGATTAGTGCCCCTTAGAGAAAACAAACGAAGGAAAAGCGAATTTCTGGCACACTATAAAATATGAGAAAAGAAAGCCAGGCAGCCTAATTAGCAATTTTACGGAATATATAAGAAAACAAATGAACTTGAGCTAAAAAAGATATTATACACTAAATATTTGGTAACGCTCGCAAAGCACAATATTTCAGCTGCTTTGTAGAAGTACTCCAACCTTGGTGCTCGGCATTACATATCAGCTCGAAAGACAATCATGGGTACCTGAGATTGTTACACTGAAAGCTCAAAGCACTACAAATTCATAATAGAAGTGACGGTGGTGAAAATTTTGTTGAAAGCTCACTAGTTTGAAGTGACGAATGAAACTATTTACATTCTAATGTTCTTCCGTTCAAATTGAATTATGCCTTGTGTGTGTAAGGTAAGTTACGGATATAGTCTAGGTTTTTTTAAACAGTTTCTTTGGTGTATACAGTTAAATATACAATACCCATCACTATTCATTGTGTGCTCATTACTGGGCAGCAATAAAATATTTAATATGAGGAAGATGTCCCATATATGCCGGGGATTGTGTAATCCGGCTAATATGGAGACATGATGAAGTGGTGGAAAGAACAATTTCCTGCCGAGTGGGATCAATGTTGGTTTGCGTACCGTACCCACACTCTGTCTCAGATTCAAACCTGAGCGTGGTTCGGAACTCACGCTAATATCCCTGCTTAGAAGCTAGTGATTAGAACGAAAATAAATAAAATATATTCCGTATATTCAAAATAACTTTTATGTGCTTAAATCTTGTTACTCAGTAGGTTCCCATGACTTAAGCGCTCAGAGAAAACAAAATGTAAAACTTTCGTTGCTCAAGGCAACGTATATAATTAACGAAGATACGCATGAAACATGTCTTGAAGGCGATGAGTACAATGTATATACGAGGCGCATTTAAATAAATAATAAAAACGCAGATTGGTTACAGCAAAAAAAGACAACACGCGTGGCAAAACATATATATTTCATTTTTCCACGGAGTCACAATATTTTCCAAGTACTTTTGGTACCGTACATAAGTTTTTTTATACCCTCTGCGTAAGTCCGCCGCCTGGAGCTCAGCCGGTCCTACACTGGCGTTTTTAACACCTCGGTTTCTGCAAATTGTTGAGACGCAAGCCACTTCTTGATGTGCAGGAAGACGTAACAGTCACCAGGTGCGATAACTGGACTATGATGGAAGTGATCAAAAAGTTCGCATTCCAACTTCTGAATAGTTTACGTGGAACAAAGTTTTACAAGTGACCTCAATGTAGCTAAACTAAAATGAGTGTCCTAGCTACATTGGACCTTGAGGTAACAGAAAATGAAGTTCAACCAATTCTATCTAAGGGAGTCAGGCTCTTTTATTCAGCCGTGTTAAAGAAGCTGGCGAAAAAACAGATTTCTTCAAGAACATTTGATATTACATTTTCGAAAGCTAAAAGCTTGGTGAAGAAGCAAACAAAATCCATGTGGACTTGGAAGCTATTCATGAAGTGTGTTCATTTGGCACCACAGCAATGTGGATTGGGTCATTTGATCGGGACCAGGAGAGCTTGAAACATGACCCCCGGTTTTTCAGACCTTTGGAAACTAAACGAGAGGACAATTCATTGGATGGCGCAGTTGGAAGAAAATCACCATGTTCCCATCGAGATGTTAAGTATGGATGTCGGTATCAGTTTGCAGTATTAACACAATACCACACGAACATTCACAAATGTGGAAACTCAGTGCAAAATGGGTCACTCATTCCTTCACCCATGAACAGAAAATGAGACGGAAGGAATGTGCGGTGAAATTGCTGTTTCCACCTAATAGTTCGAAACAGTTGACAGACAGACACTTGTACTAGATATGGAAATTGGTTCTACTACTACAACACTCCAAAGAAAACGCAGAATTGTATGCAGCTGGCCGAAGATGACCCAAGATCAGTTGTTTGACAAGTTTTTCGTTCTCGAAACAGACTTCTTAAAATTTTCTTCAACCATGGAGGGCCACTGATGGTTGATTGCATTTCAAACGGGATGACCACGAGTTGGACATCTTATTGTTCTTGTGTTGAATCCCCTGTTCAAGGAACTGAAGCGAAAACGTTCAAAGACAAGAACTTTGGCTCCAATACATCTGCTCACAGAACAGGAGCTATTGTTCAAAAACTGACAAAAATAAGGTCAGGTCACCACCCTTCAATACCGACCTTCGCCATACGACTAATTGTTCCCTCGCGTGAAGTCTATCAATGGAAACCTTTAAATGGGTCTTACTCAGGATGTAAATCTAGCGTTGCTGCGTTGGAGTGCCGCAGTGCCTTTGATAACTGGTTGCAGATCCTCCAATGCTCCGTGGAAATCAACGGAGAGCACTTCGAAGGATTGTCTTTCAATTCAGTTTATTTCCAGAATGTTGTACATTCACTTGCAAAACTTGTTGAATTCCCCACGTAGAGTGCGGGTGGACATTTGTACGAACTTTCCTGTGCATGCACGACATCATTTTTGTACTTCTGCTTCAATCATCACCGTCGTCGGGCAGCGTTATAAATCACAAACCCTACTTCACAACCGGCGCGGTTGTATATTCGCGCAGGAATCATAATACACTGAACACACGAAGCAACAGCTGACTAGCGAAAGTATGATTGCTAGGTAACTAATGGACAAGTTGATATCAATATGCAAGCACGATTCCGATCAATGTTTCCGGTCACTTACAACAAATAATATTCCCTTCTTTTAATGACCCTTGTAAGATAAAAATGAAGTTTATGGGCGGTAACAGCACTATGGTTAATGACCCTTGTATATTAATGACGTATTCACTTCTTTCACGAAATATCTCTAATCACAGCATTTCTATTTTACAGTGCCAAGAATTGTTTGAAAGACCCGCTGTGACTAAACTACCACACAAAACTCACAAAGACACCTTTATACAAGGAATCTTAAGTCAAAATTTTAAAGTGAAAGGTTTACTAGTTCACAAGCAATGAAACTAGTAGCGAAGTTTGTATCTGCAAAATAGTAGGCCATCTGCTTGAGCATTAAAATGGATCTAACAGCAACGAAACCGCAAAAAACACCTCAGGATCATTTATGTACCGTCTTGAAGGGTGACAATGGTCAAACCACTTGGAAAATATTTTAAGGTGGAATTATGAAGCCCAGAACAAAACTTGTGTGTATAACTGTACCACTAGGATCAGTGGTTATTGTAAATTGAAATTATAATATAATTTAGAAAGACTGCCAACAATGCTTGATGTGGGAACAAATTAAAGAAGCTTCATATCTGGGTGAAAAAATGTTCCCCGAGAAAGTGTCTCTGGTAAATGAATGACAGAACATAGGAATGTGAAATGTTTCTGTTGCCAACTATGAATACTGGCTTCAAAGTTTTTTTTTTTTAATTAAGTAACCATGGTCATTGGAGAGATTCGGTGGTACGGACTCACGGAGTGGTGTGAATGCTGTACTGATGTTACTTATTCCAAGTCATTTCTATGTGGCTGAAAACATTTACTTTTGTATGTGTTAAATTTTATGGATATTATGTCAACGAACGACATCAGTGACTTGTACATACTGTAATTAAAGCACTTGTGTATATGTGAAAATTGTGAGTGGACAAAGTAGTGTGTACCGGTACAATGTAGACAAGCATGAGGAATACCTGAAGGACAAAAAACTGATTTTCAAACACAATGAAAGCAATTCATCTGTAAGCAAAAGAAAAAAAAATATCTCTCTAGCTATACAGACAAGACTAAATTACTAGTTTTCAGAAGAAGAAAAAAATCTGTAAATACTAAATCACACAATAGCGTAATTTTGATTTTAGGGATCATGCTTTTATCTATATGTATTTTGTTCCAATGTATTATTATTATTCCATGATCCGTGCGCCATTGTCATACAAAAATTTCCATTATATAGTTTCTCTCATGCACAAAATTGCTTTCAAATATATCAAAATGTTCAGCATGAAATGAGCTATGCGACTGAAGACACCTTTGACCAATATTACCTCATTTTGAATATTGAATGTATTTCTATACGTGACTGTAGCGATCGTAAACCACGGGGTGAGAAGGACCACTACATTTCTTATCATTACCAGTAGCCAACATCTTTCTTCTTAATGATCTACTGTCAGTTATTCATTGACCCTAGACTCTTGTTCGGGCATCAATCATTTGCCTGTACCTTCAACTGCAAAATATATATAATACTATAGTCACCCCTAAGACTAAATCTAAGCATAAAAGCAAACTTGACCCTGACGAAAAGGGAAAATTCAACTGTACTTACGGGTTTTAGGCATCTGGGTAACGTTATAAGTGGGCCAGGACCTAGTTGCAAGAAAGAATCTCTCCAGCAGTCTGGTGTGACTAAGGGAAACCTGTCACGATGGCCGGCAGCAGCTGATTTCGAAACCAGGACCTTCCAAATACGAAGCCAACGTTCTACCAACTATGCCACGGGACTAAAAAACCGCTTGCGATGTGTAAATTGCATGCTCTTAAAGGAAACATGCAATTTTACAACATTTCCCCCCCTCTAACACAGCAAGTATCTGAAAAAGCAACGTCTCTTTTAAGGAAAGGGCATCTACGTGCGAGAACAAATATACAAATACATAAGCACTTTGCATCGAATTTTGTCACGTGATGCCTTTTGAAAAATAAACAATGTATGCAACGAAACAGGATAAAATTATTCTCCCTAATGGATATGATGAGTGGCTCAATCAACTTAACTGTCCATACACTACGTTGTACCAGAACATCAACTTTCAAATTTGGTCTATCTTACTCAACTTCAGATAAAAATATATTTAATTTAATCCGGCGAAAAAACCGTCCTTTTAGACACTTAAAATGTTCCTTACTTGCGCTGTACAGGCCCATTAAAACTGACCCCATTCGGGTGTAATATTCCAAATTTCACGCAATCCTCCGTTGTTATTCGATATGCCTGTATATAAACTTTTTGTTTTCTGACCTACGGAATTTTATTGACAAAAAAATAGTGTGATTATAATTTAATCTCGAAAGTTTTCAAGCCATATCCTATCCTTTATTTGAAGCTCAAATTGTCCCAAAATGTATGTAACGTCGTATGTGTGTATACATATTCGGCTTTTGATCTTCGCATTAGTAAACACTTGCCATTCATTTCGATAGGTCATTTTTTGTGTTGCTTCCGAGCATACAGGTGAACACAAAAGTTGTGTGTGTACAGACTTCAGCACAGATCTCTCACTCCGCGAATAGTACAAAATACAAAAATTCACAAGTTGTTGGTTCCTCGCTTGAAGCTATTCCTTCCTATACTTTCTACAAAATGCACTATAAAACATATTTATACAAGAGGCAGATACGTATGCTTTGTTTGTGGATAGTGAGTAATCGAAACGCAGTAGGGGATTAAGAGGTCCGGATTGCCAATTGGAAAATCAAGATATCACTGTCAGCTAAGATGGCGATTAACATTTCTGTGAATTTTCCAATTGGTACAGCAATACAAATTATGTCACTTTCAAATATGCTTCGGCTCTCCTCTCCCAATACGTCTGGTCAGCTGCGAGCAGTAGACCAAATCTTCCTTTCGGGAGAGGCCTCATCCAGTAATAGATTGAATATAGCTGTCAATTATTATATATTAGGGTGATTCAAAATTTCATATTCCCTATCTTTTTTTTCTCTCATCCCCTAAAAATGTTCCTTTCTATAGAAGAAAGTTTTCTGCAAAATTCTATTGAAATTGGTTAATATTTAGATGTCGCTCATCAAGCATAAAGTATGCCACATTGGAGCATGCGTTGTATTAGCAGAGAACGTTTCAGATCGCTACGAATAACTTTCATCAATCAAGGTTTCTCAAACTCTTGTGGTGTGTAAAATAATGTCTATTTTCATTTTCTTTAATTTTAAGTTTATATCCCTCAATTAATGGAAAATATAATCATTTTAATATGAAAATTGGAAGAGAATATTTTATGCAAGTTGAAGGTTATTGTTGAAATATGTTTGATTTTACCTTACACTTGAGCGTTCGTTAGCGACTATTCAATGTACACGAATTTTGGTGAAATTTTCCATAAATTAACAAAACATACAAATAGGAACAAAATAAGGGGGTGAGACGAAGCAAAATATGAAGTTTAAAATTTCCTATATATTTCCCCTATATAAAAAATCACCCTAATTATATATAAAAGATGTAAAAAAAAAGGTAAAAAAATGGATACTTACATTGGAGAATACTAAGACATGTGTACAGGAAATTCACACACACACAACAGAACGGCGGCAACGTTTCGTAAGAGCGTTTTCACATGGTATGGTACGAGAGAAAATGGACAGAATGGAATAGTACGGGACTAGTGCTAAGGAGACGCCATGTTGCCAACTACTGCTGGATAACAGTGTGGCCAGGTTATGAAAGCGGGAAAATGACTAGATGTGTCGGAGAAAATGCTAAATGGAGAAGGAAGTGCAGAGGTTGCTAGGAGTAGGTAAGGCAGGGTTTGCCGAGGTTTGTAAAACCCAGCGGTTTTTTTCATTATTTTTTGTTTTAAAATGATTATTTAAATGAGGGCACTTCACAGAATGAAAACCCTTGCATAATATTGTTACCTAAAATCTACAACAATGTGATATTGAAATTCAAAGTAGTATTAAGAGTTTAGTCAGGACCTATGTTTTATTTCACTTTCTTTATTCCAGCATTCGTCTAGTGAAACTGAGGGGGAACCCTGGAAAACTCCAGTCAGAATAGATGGAAGGTGGGGTTCGAACCCACGGGCCAACCCATTACCGATCCGAAGTCCGCGACGTTATCGGCTGGACCACAAGGACTGAGTACTCAGTGCTCTGGTCTGGTGGTTGGTGTTCGACACTGGGAGGGTTGAGCAGCAATTCAGACCCTGCACGGGCCGCGGAAGTTCACTGGTTCGTAAGGTCCTTGGTTCGATCCCAACTTGTGCCATGTGGCAAACACAAACCGTGTGCATGCGTTTTCTTGAGGTTTCTCAACAGGTAGGAGAGGAAATGGACAGAGCGGACCTGGTGTTAAGGAAACGCCATATTGTCAGCAACCCCTTCTTCATTATTATTACTTCCCCCTCCCATCTGATTCTGCACCCTCTTATTCCTTCAGGAAGTCCCTTACCTGCTCCTAGTAACCTGCACACTTTCACTTGGTTTTCTCCGTCCCACCTAGTCATTTTCCCTCCTCCATAATTGGCCACACTGTCCATTTCCTCTCCTACCTGTTGAAAACGCTATTGCGAAACGTACTAATTTTCTATAGTGTTTGTAAAGTTCGTGTGCTCCTATCTCAAGATTTCACTATGTAAGTACCCTTTTCTTCTACCTTGTTTACTATCTTATATAAAGCAGTAACCTTGGTAACTATTGATAACTTAATCTGTCTCGATGACATTATAAATCCTAGCTTTCGGATTCGATCATCAATAGTTTGCAAAGCGCTATGGTTATATCATGACCTGTCCACGTGAAGTAATCTTATTTAGGAAAAGTAAGGTTTTCTCGAGCATGTTCAGCTGAATGCTATCTAACCAAACCAGTACAGGGCCAGGCTTTTCGTATACACTATTTTAGAGAACACTTTAAATATAAGGCATGATAGCCGTACTCAGAGCATTATTTACTTAAATTACACCTTTGGCCAAAGGCATTCTATTCTAAAAATCATACTCACCACAATACAGAACACACAGTGATTTTACTACGTTCAGTCTGATGTTAAAGTAACAACTAGCCTGCCTAGTGAGATATAACGTAACTTTATATTCGAAAATTAAAAAAAAAGAAGTCAATCGTTGCTCCCATAAAATGCAATTAGCATCAGCTTTTCTTCAGCATCATTCACACTGGAAAATTAAATGTCACAAGAAAAAAAAAAAAAAATGCCGCTTCATTAGAACGTGGTAAAGGTGCAAGTACTACGTGGTCCAGTCTGTTACATGTAATCAAATGACAATTTAGACGCTTGCTAGGTTTCAGCAGCTAAAAATGAGAAGCCTTGTATCACCATTCTGTCTGTCAGTCGTCAGTCTGTGACTTCTCAGGAACTATTACGGCTATAATGGTGGTTAAGATGTTAGAATGATCCCAACGAGACGAGTTTAAAGCCGCATAGGCTACATGTCCATCGAGAAGTTTCAAATGAAGAACTACTTACTAACTCAGGAACTACTAGGCCTACGAAGGTAGGTGAGGTGTCGTTGGAAACGTCTCGGTGAACGAGGTCAAAGCATCGTAACCATCTCTTTTGTCTGTTCGTCGACAACTTTCAACTGAGGAACTACAAGGGTTACAAAGGTGTCAGGTGTTGTTCGAAACTTTCAACGAAACAGGTTATCCAGCTCGGACACATGCTGTTGTAGCCTGGCAGTAGCACATGTGCACAGTCCGCCTCACTTGTTTTAAAGATTATTACGTTTATCTTGCTTTGTATTGCTGTAGAGAAAAAAAAAAGTGAACGAAAGACAAATGTTTCCCAACGCCTTTTGGTAAGAAATGAGCAAAATTCGCCTTTTTCCTCACATGTGTTTGAATAGTAAATATTAGTATTATGAAACAGTGAGTGTACATTTAGACACTAGCAGAAGTGTTTAAAAAAATTGTAATAAACGCTAGCCAAATAGCTGTAATACTCTTCCGTAAATGATGGAATCGACTTGCAGCTAACAGTTTCATGTGAATCGAATGAATATATTCACGTCTGGATCTTCTAAAAATAGGCCTTAGTGAATACAAAGCAATTATAAGTTGTTCCTTGTTGATGATAAATATAATATACAGACCAGGGGACGTTAAAGTCTTACGGAGAATTTGTGATGATATGATTTTGTGACTTCTCGTCCGTCAAGAGCTTTGAGGAGCTATTATCACGGGTAGCTCCAAAGACTCATGAGAAGTAAAACCAGCTTGTTTCCAGCAAGAGATTCTAGAAGTGCTGGTGTGACAGGCAGATAGGTAGCACGCGTACAACCTAAAAACCTTTCTCCGATGGAGTGAAAGTAACATAGTTTGTTTCTCATTTCCTATTCCGTGTCATTGTTCTGTGGTTATTTGCAATACTGTGGGATAACTGAAACTTTGTGGAGACGTGATAAAGTCTATGTAAAGGCATATTAATTCACTTACCTTGCAATTTGCAGGCCTTCCCCATGTAATTATAAATCAAAATATATCATAAAAAATACAAGAATATTTTCAGATTCGGATGCAAATCCTTCCTCATGTGTAAAAATATGAAAAAGGACGTCCGGTTAACAGGATGGATAAAGTGCTGAAGTAGAGCCCCATTAAAAAACAAAGTGTGTTTGTAAGCTGAAATACGTGATAACAGAATCTGGTGGCTCTAAAAGATTAAAGGCTGTAGTTACCAAAACGTGACCGAATGAACCAATTTAAACAATGTAAAAAAACCGTAATCGTAAACACAATTTATATACACATATATTGAATAAAGACCGCACCGCTGGTCTAGTGGTTAGTATTGCTGACTACGGATTGAAGAGTCCCGGGTTCGATTCCCGGCGCTGCCAAGGATTTTTTCCAGGGCGTGTGGTTCTGGAACGGTGTTCACCTAGCATCGTGATGCAACTGGAGAGCTGGTATGAATAAAAGATAGTGGTGATCACAGTGCGAGCTTAGGCTCTCCTTTCCTAAGCCGTCTGGTCAGCGTGTGAGCAGTACACCAATTTTTCCCTCCGGGGAGAGGCCTCATCCAGCAGTGGATCGAATATGGCTGTGATTTATTATACTGAATACGAGAAAACTTGAGATATTTAAGTGATTTTATTTGAGAAGGATAGCATAGTTTATTTAGAACACTTTGATCACAATTTAGTTTTTATTCATAATCAAGGTGTTCTAAACGAAGTACTTACCCTATGTTCAAATAAAATCACTTTGGTATCTTCATTCAATAAATGCCTATATAAACATGTTTTGTCACCTGCTTTTATCCTTTACAGGCACTTCATTCCCTTACTTTAGATCATTTGTACAATATTTTTATCACAGATGTTTTGTTTTTTACACTGTTTAAACTGGTTAATTTGATCACACTTTGGTAACTAGTCTTCATCCATTTTTACTGGTACGTGATGTGCTCAAGATGGACACCATTCTTTCATCGTCGATTTTCGGCTTACACTCCCCAACTTTTTCGTTCTTAATAGTCTGTCGTACCTAAGAAACGGAAGGTTGTGGTAACACATTAATTTTACTAAATAAACAACGATGATTCCAAAAATCACATCCGTTCTTTCCTCCGATATGTGTCAAGCTTCCAGAGCAAATAAAGAGTAAAATAATAATAATAATAAAGAGGGGGCATAAAAACATGGCTGAAATAAAATTCCGACTTAAGGCGGGTGTTCTTAACTTTATGTACGTAGTTTCAGCCTACTACGAGTCAGCCCATTCACTTTCAATCGAAAAGAACTTACTTTTCTCGGTGACGGGCTAATCTCAAGTTTTCTTAACACGGGGGCTCTGCCTCGGCATTATTATTATTATTACCCATCCTGTTAACCTGACACCCTCTTTCATGTTTTTTGCAAATATGAGAGGGTTTGCATCTGGGCCTGAAAATATTCTTGCATTTTTTTATTTGAACTTATTTATGGCCTTTAGGTACCTCAGGCTGGGATAGGGAATGGGGAGAGAGGATGCTGGTGGTAGTAGGCCACAGCCTAGTTAGTACCATACCAACATTTGCCTGATGTGACTTAAGGAAAATGAATTTTCTATTATTATTATTATTATTATTATTATTATTGTGTGTTTGATTTTTAATTACACGGGGAAGGCCTGCAAATTAAAAATAAGTTAAATATGTTCCTATACACTGTAGGAAGGGAATGTGCTGTTGTGTGAAAAAATAAAACCTAACTGAGTAAAAATAAAATTTAGATGAAACTATTTTATTTAACTTGATCAACAACACTAAAAAGTACAATGCACTAAAAATAATTTTGTATGTGATTTTAAATAAAATCGATATTAAAGACTATAATTAATGCAATCACACTTACGAACTGTAATTATTCATTAAATTAATATATGGGCTCCGTATAATTTTATTTCAAGTCTAAACGTAAAAAAAAAAAAAAAAAATGAATTAGTGATCAAGTTAAATATAACAGTATCATCTATTTTTACTTTTCAGTGTTTGTGTTTACTATATAGTTGAATTTGTGAAGAGGATTAATTTATTCAACCCCTCAGGGCTGAGTTTGAGAAAATTTTGTACTGTCATCAGAACTACGCATGTCTGCAAAGTTTCAATTCGATACGATTTGTGTAAATGGGCTCAAATGAAAAGGGACGAAATCTTTTTTTTTACCCTTGAGGTTCTGGGTCGAATTTTCCAAAATTTTCCGTTATCAGAACAATGTCTACTTCGAAAGTTTAGATTAGAATAGGCCTCGTAGAAGTGAATTACAAGATATAAACCACACACACAGAAAAGAAGATAAATTAATAATTCTTTCTAACCCTCCATGGATGCACGAGCTTTGCTTTACAACCGGTGAAAACCTCGTGCCGCTACAAGCGTAAACTTGATACGTTACTTTTACTACGGATACATATCTTTCCGTCAAGGGTACAATCAAACTTTGATACAGACTGCAATATTGCAAAATATTAGTGTTGAATCTTTAAGTTTCTTTACCGCCAAATGTGGTTTTAAAAAAAGTTTACTTAATTTGCGACCCTAACAGGCAAGGAAAGTTACTGATCACTAGCTGTACTGTGGCGAAACGTGTGATCTGTGTGCGGGATAATAAAACGCTTGACGTAGGTTCGAATCCACTTATAATTGGACCACTAAGAACCATAAATAATAATATACGCAAAATCCCTTACTGATCAGAAAATTCATCTATCTGCCAATATGCTATAGAAGCCCTATTGGGCGCACAGTGCACAATACTCAGGTGCTGGGTCAATTATACGAGCCAACTGGTAGGACGTTAAATGTACAGCAGAAGACACTGAATTTAATAGACTGTAAGGTATTTAGACAGCTTCGGCTCAGGCAGAATAGACGTTGAGGGATTTGGTTAAATTAAAAAAAAAGGGGGGAGGAAACAAGAAATACCCCCCCCCAAAAAAAAAAACAAAACACACGGTGTTTGTCAACAAAGCCCAAACGGCACAAACCGGAGACCCTATGCACTAGAGATGATCGCTCTACCACTGAATCACAGCGGCCCCCAAAGGAAGACATGTCCTCACAATATAACCAATAAATGAAACTAAAATAATAATAATAATAAATGTGCCCAGAATTCAAATCTGTGTCGAGCCCTTTATGCCTTACGAAAAAAAAAAAAAAAACATCGTGGACAATTTGCAATCAGTTGCTTTCCTTACTTGCTACACAGTCACAAATTGAGCGGAATAAAGATATATTGGGTGTGTTAACTTCCACATTTCTGGGTAAAATATCTCCAACTTCTAACCTTAATATTACAAAACTGTCTTAATATAAGCCTTAAAACTGTGATTTTAAACATCAAGTGTGAATGCGTGGTGTATATGCCGAAAAGCACATGTCTCTAAATTACTGCATTTATTAATTCCTATAGCTGAAACTGTTTAATATAATCTTAATCCGGGAGTGATTGCGTAGCAGTCTTTTCGACCAGATTTTTATTATTTACATCGCCATTTTTAAATTTTCCTCCGCTTTCCCTCTCCAATCCACCTAATCCTAGCAGAATATGAGTAGCATGATACGCATTCATTTACCATTTTGTTGTGTAGCTTAAGCTTCGAGAGAGGCAGTTCGAGTAGGGCCCTGGTCTGTTATACCAAGCGCAACCTCTCCGTATTTGCATTTACTTGTGATTTTAACCCCACGCGACCGTTGACGCTTTTAATTCTGAAGAAGAGACTATGATCTATTAAAATTATATTTTTGTAAAACAAAATTATGAAACTTAAAAATATATTATTAAACTCATAATCTTTGTAAAAAGTCAGTATATTAACATGGAATCTGTAAAACCAAACTGGTCAAAAACACCTAGCGCGATATCTCCCGGGTTAAAGTACTAAGCAAATGTTAAGATTCACATACAGAAACCAAATATAGTGTATTGTCTGTGACTACAGCATCACATTGTAGCTAACTTGTTACTTTTTTCTTCCTATTAGAAAAGATGAAATAGTACTAACTTTTCAATATCGCTGCTACAAATACAGTCAAAAGATACACAAGAGTTTTTATGTTGCCAAAAGACTCGCAAACAGTTAATGTAAGGCGTGAATCTGTTTCTTCAGTGATTTGAACACTCCTATACCAATAACGCTGCCGATTTTCGGACTTGCTGGTAGCTTTTTTCTTATTCTTTTTTCATTAATACTTTTTATTAAGAATGCTATAAGTTTATCCGCCATTTGCTGAACAATAGCCAATCCAGTTGTCTTGACAATAAACTTTATTAGAGTGCATACAATCTGTACAGTAAAATGACAAACGTAAGAAGTTTATCTGAAGAACGTACATGTCACTCGAATCTCACATGAGAGCTTGAACCACATTTTCTTGCAGTCGCGTCTATGTTCTTACGCATTTTACCGAATCTCATCTCAAAGTTTTCAACGTAACAGAAATCTTATTCCAAAAAGCTCTTTGGTTGAATGGGTCTAATATATTTTGAATAACGAACGCAAGGAAACCTACGAACTGAATTGTGTACGAATACACACTATTCCTCCCTTTGCATAAAGATCAGCAGTTTAATATTGAAAGATACACTGTAATGGCTAAACTTGGCTCTAAGATCAAATCAACAATCTACAGTGATAAAAAAATGATCGTAAAGGGGAGATTAAAACCTGACTTCTTGCTGCAGAATTGGGATAGTGTCTCTT
This sequence comes from Lepisma saccharinum, assembly GCA_022664845.1. Lineage (NCBI taxonomy): Eukaryota > Metazoa > Arthropoda > Insecta > Zygentoma > Lepismatidae > Lepisma > Lepisma saccharinum. Next base: position 2,974 of record JAGDQP010034627.1, on the reverse strand, counting down.
GACTCAAATTATAACCAATCTATGGAAACTATAACTAACTATGGAAACATATCTACAGTGAATCGTAACATACATTCCACATCTTTATTGTAGATTTCGAAGTTACCCATAGTGAAACAATCCATTCACAGCTAGCTTGTACTTTCCAAAGCCGGCTGTCGAAATGAAATGCATACATACTACATAGGCCAACACGGCAAGCTCATTAGCAAATCGTGGAACGTTTTCCTAGAATAGGTTCCACTTTCAGCGAAATATGTAGTGATTACTATTCCACAAACGTTCCAAAAGGCTTGAGTTTATTTTGCACCATCAGGTCCAGTCAAAAGTTCCTACCAACATGGAAAAAGTTGGACCGAAACAAACAAGGGCTGTCGAGTTGCAAGCAATTTTTGCCTTGGTGGAGTCTGAGTCATCAAAAACATAGACTCAAAGACTCCTGCTAAATGCAAATTGTAACATAATTCGTTAAAAATGAAAATTTGCCATAGGATCATTGCTTTGTAGGAGTTCTCGCTGAGTTATTAATTAATCCTTGCTAAAAAGCATATGCATTTATCTACGAAAAACACCTCTCGCGAGGTAGTTGTATTAGCGGTTAGTTGTGGACTTTGTGGATAGTAAAAATGTAAATATATATTTCCAATTTCAAAGATACTGAGTCGATTAAATTCACTTTACTTATCATTTCAGGCTGTATTAATCCCTATTCAAAACTGGCATTCTTTTCTACCTTTAACTAAATTACCTACCCGTCGTAAACTTTCGAACCTTAGATTCCTTTTTAAATTATTCGTTTGATTGTTAAGGTCTTTCGGCAACTTCGGCTCAGGCCGAATGGATGATGAGAGAATTATGGAATGAAAAAAAGTGGGAGAAAACAAGAGAACCTACTACTTAGAACTCCCACACGCGGTGTTTGTCCACCACAAAGCGTATATGGTATGAGCCGGGATCGATCCGAAGACCCCATACACCAGAGATGAGCACACTACCACAGAGCCACCTTAGTTCGCATAAAGACATTCTTCCCTTGTTTAAGTAACATGTTCCGAGAGCTAATAACAGGTGTACCGACTACTTCTGCATCAAAGATTATCTTTAGGAAGGGAATAATTTTTAATCAGACTTTCCACACCTTTATCACTCACTGACTAACCATTTTGATAACCTTCATAAAAGTACCTTTCTGATATTTTGCGAAAGGGAGTTACCTTAATATCATATCTATTATACTTCTTTTCTGTTCATACTATAGTGATTGTTTTTAGTGTAGTTTTTCCTAGTGTAAAATGGCTACCATAGGTTGAACTTAGGACATATATACTTTAAATCTACATAAATATAAAATCCGTAATACATGTGTGTGTGTCCATCCAGTTGGTCTAGTTCATACATAACAATCGTCCAGTTGCAGCGTCGATTATTAAACCATTTATTGACACGAGGTGCTATGTTTACTTGTATCTTTCACCATTTTGTACACCAATATGAAATTTCAAGCAACAAGCTTAATATATGTTTAGCAAGGTGCTAAAAAGAGCCTAAAGATTCTCCTTGATTGTACTTTGCTTCATCAATTAATGTAAAAAGTATGTATTACAAATTTCATAAAGGTCGGAATCGAAGCTTCTGTGTACAGCCCTGAAACAAATTCCACTATGACCCGAGAAAATATTGATACGAAAGGTGACTGCTCCGGTTCAAGTATTTAGTTTTCTTTATGAATTTACGTAACTGTAAAAGCACCGCACATCTACATTTTAAGTAAAAGGGTGTATTCTGAGAATCCTTACCGCACACGCATATTACGTTACAACTCGCATGGATGTCTACGAGAAGGAAGCCCTTCTCCAATAGATACGGGGCCACGGAAAAGTTACATCACATGCAAAGTCAAAGATATTCAGCTAATCCCATGAGTAGCTCTCCTACACTATAACCGAAGAATCATTCAAATTCCGTGTCAGCTAATATTTGTAATATTCTGATAAAGCTACTCGCATTGAGAATACAGACGAAGTGTCGTTTAGGTAAGCCAGCTATCGTGCCATACCACTTATTCCCTTGAAAAGAATGATCTCTCACTATCACAAAACTTGCGGCAGCAAGCAATCCAAGTGTTACGAAGAGCCATGTCATTATTTCGTTAAATATGCATCCAAATAAACAAATATGGCGACATACGGAAGAATAGTATTCTACCGTGCCAAGTGAAAAGACCTTAAATCCAATTCTTGTGAAACTTGAGATATCGACAATGCATGGATTCCTTTACCCAACGTCTGCGAAACTAATGTTCTTGTGCTGATAATTTGAGCTCTGTGACGTATCTCTCCTTCGGCACTGCAACGAATCAACATCTGTTGTCCTTTTACCCAAATGGGAATAGAAAGGAGCTACTGTTTTTTTTTTTGCTAAATAGGACTGTATTGGAGTCACCTGATGTTGTGAATGATACGTATCATGCTACAAAAATTAAGAACA
>JAGDQP010034626.1:0-20007 GCA_022664845.1 Lepisma saccharinum | reverse complement strand
CTTTAAAATTTTAGGGTTGGCGGCCATTTTGAATCCAAAATGGCTACATTTTCAAATTTTTAAAAAGTTTTCTTAATTTGCTATCAATGATGTAGTTTCATTCAGATCACTGTTCTATCTTTAGTCGTTTAGGCTGTGTATTCTTTGAAATTTTAGGTTTGGCGGCCATTTTGAATCCAAGATGGCGACCTTTTCAAAATGTCGGAATTTTTCCTTTATCTACTTACCATCCTCTACCTTCATATTAAATTTCATGTTTCTAGCTTACTCCAAACACCCTAAACAATATGATGAGTGAGTCAGTCAGTCAGTCAGTCAGTGAGTGAGTGAGTGAGTGAGTGAGTGAGTCAGTTAGCCTAAAATGTGCAATTTCAGGGGTCCACAACAAGAACATAGTTTGAGATACGAATATGAAATTTTGTACATCTGCACATATTTACCATATCTCCTTAACGGCAAAAGCTCATATTCCTATCTTTAACATCTTTTTTCTTACGGGGCCCCCAAATCGTCGATTTTGCCATAAACTCTTGTTCCTGTATATGAGCTCCTGCGTAGCCTAGTCGGTAGCGCGCTCGACTTTAGTGCGAGTGGTCCCGGGTTCGATTCCCGGTGGGGGCTCAAAAATTTCTGTGTTGACCCAGCATCGTGAGGACAATTGGGGAGCTGCTGTGAATAAAAGACAGTGGCGATCACAGTGAGAGCCTTCGGGGAGAGTCCTCATCCACTGGTGGATTGATATGGCTGTGATTTATTATTATTATTATATATTTCTTGCATGAAATGTTTAGTAGCAAAATCTAAACCAATGGCTGGTCGATTACAAAACTTGATCAGTTTTAGAGCATATTTTTCTCAGTTATATTGAAAAACCGACACTTTGGCTGCTCACAATATTCCGTGGATATTTAATCCACGGAATAAACAGACCAGGCCTTACACTTAATCCATTAAAAGAGTTGAGCGCCACCAGTGAGTTCTTGCAAACGTGTGAGCAGGGCCGTCTTAACATCATTGTGGAACCATGCACAGAGCAATATAGCTGCGCAGACGCCCATGCAAACGATAAATATAATTGTATTGTTCCGTAAATTTTATTACTCATAAAATAAACATACATTTTTATCTAACATCAGATTAAGAATAAATGAGCAGTAAATATGTTTTTTTTTCTAAGAAAGAATATTAGAAACGATTTTTCTGTGGTCTACATGTAGGAAGCTGATTCTGAAATCCGAATCATATTTTACCAGTTATAACTTAACCATGGTCATTCCTTGTAAAATATTGACGTAAGTACTTTCCAAATTGACTTAAATATGATCAGATTAAGAAATTTGAAAACACAATGATTGCAAGAAGTATTTACATTAGCATGACTTGTGTCGGGTTGGAGGTCGGATTGGCCACTATGCACATGTATTAAGTCAATACGGACCTGCGGGTAAGTACTCGGTTGATTTACAAATCTAATTATTGTATGAAACCAGGTAGCTTAGTGTTGAAGGTCGTTTTGGACTACGTAAAGAATATTTTGGTGAGGATATAAGTGGATCTCCTGAAAGCTCGGGCTTGCATGTTTTGCAGGCCCTAATGTTACGCCACTGCCTGTAAACCAATCTCTCTGCAAGCTTCTACTACTACAACTTTGTAGTACATACATATCGTCTCCTATTCAATATTTGAGGCGTATGCGCGAACAAAAGTCTATGTTCCATGTTAAAAATACCACATAGAATTTTATTCGCGCATACGCCTCATTTGTCCCTCTGTTTCGTCTTTTAGTATTATAATCCTCATTCTAATGTAAAGCATCACCTTGTTTGTTGTTTCAATGCGTTGGGAATCTCGAGATTATACAGAGTGTCTGTGATATATAATGGTGCGAAATTCGGGAAGCAATTATTTGCATCAAACCTAGAAGAAAGTTCCTTTGAAGAATTGCCGAAATTTGCTTAGTTCAAATTTACGACGGTACAATCACAAATGACGTCAAATCTCGACAAGTAATGGTGTAAACTATGTCGGCGTAGCAATTCACATCCGAAGTAGTATCCAATACATCTATTTAAGTTATGTTTATGGTTAGAGAAACCAGTTCAAAGTGGATTCCTATGCCCTATTAAAGTATTTAATTGTTTGACAATGAAATTCTTAGGGTGTGACACTTTATGCGGCACTTCGTTAATCAAAACATTGCTTAAATAGGTGTATCGGGTACTACTACGAGTGTGATTTGCTAAGCCGACGGCGCTTACGTCATTATGTTTAGAGTTATCATGCAATTTGTTACGATGACGCCATGACATTCAGCGTCAATAGCTCTGAAACTATGGATAATTTTAAATTTCTTCAACCAAACTTTTTCATGTTTTTGATGGAAATAATCACCTCCCGGGGACACTCTGTATATGATATATTATTTTGTATGTCTGGCATATCCCTTACGTATTCTGCTGATGGCGTCACTAAGTAAACAGGTTTTCTTTGGATTGCAAAATCGGGTCAAGATATTGCATAGTTTTCCCTTTTTTTCTTGATAGGATCAAAAGCTTTCTTAAAATCAATGAACAATTCGTGAACTCTCTCTTGTATTCCTATTGCTTTTTAATATCTGTCTCAATACAAAATTCTGGTCGGTTATGATGATAACGTGGTTCGGTTTAAAGCTCAAGGTAGTGCATTTGCAGCATTTGAACACATCTTTCGTGATCACAGTTCCGTTTTTGGGACCCTATTGGTTATAAAAGAAAGTAATGAGCTTGGGGGTTCGGTGCCTGGAAGGGCAGACTAGATACTACGTTGGACGCTCAGTGGGTGTCTACACCCTGTTAATTACTTAGTGTTCATCTTCGGAACTCAGATCAGCATGAATACGTAAATTGGGTTGCTCTTGAAAACAAAAATTAACAGATTTCAATGTTGGAAAATAATTTTATACTATTCTTCTTACTACACGCGATATTTGTTACTCAATATATGGATTCGTTTGCAGCTTCTTCATACCTTCATTGCCATGTAACCTCTTACTGACTTTCTTAAACGTATTGGCAGTAAAAGTTTAATTTCCTGAGACATGGTAAGCACTGGTTTCAACCAAATTTTGTCTTCTGTTCTTTTAATCAGGGTGGATTATTAGTAGTTCATTGTTCCAGTAAATTGTCGACTCTGAGATTACGTTTAATTAATTATATTTTACGGTCTTCAGCTCCTCACTTCTTTGCTTCCTTCATTTCTTATAATTTATCGCATACCCGTTCTCACATCCTGGATCCGAAATACTCTTTCCTGCTTTAACCTCAAAAGTATTAGTGTAACAAAAATGAATGATTTTTACTCGTCTGTGATTACTGCTTTGGAGATTCTTAGTATCCGTCCTTAACAGAAGCAATTCTCACTCAATTATTTCTGTTCACTATCAGTATAGTCTCGTTCTCTGTTTTATACTTGCAGGAGAGTTTGGTTTTGTTGTCTCCAGCATGGGAAAGTTTGTTTGTTTATACAAAAGGTGATATTATGCATGCGAACGGTTCATGCTGTTCTGAAGAGGCCTTCAATTTGCGCCCTTATACTACCTGTTTTACAAGATGTAGGATACATAGTTTACGGAAGTTTTCACGGACATTGTGACCACAACTTCTCAACTAAACTGTTCTCGATGAAACCGAAGATGTTCGCTACGCATACACAAAATATGAGTCGAACGAGACGTTTCTATTCTCTACGCCTCTGCCTGGACATTTATATCATAAAGTTATGTATCTCTATTCTTACCCCTCTCCGAGGAAATGTCATTGGACTCAGTATTCCATTCTCTGGCATGATATTTTCTGGTTTTCTATAACTGGTTACGATGTCCAACATAGTTACTCCCGAACACTTGTATAAATGACAGCAGCGTCCCAATCCTATGTGTCTTTGTCTCTTTTGTTCAGAACCTGATCCTGCCTTCTACATCTTGTTTGAGTGTTCTACAGTACAACCTGTATGGCCTTATAATCTTTCTTTAATATCTGAGTTCATATATATTAACTTGCCAAAAGTCATGGGATACCTACCTAATAACGTCTTGGGCCCCTTCGAGCACGCCGAAGTGCAGCAACTCGACGTGGCAGGAACGCAACAAGTCGCTGGTAGTCCGCTGGAGGGATGAGCAGCCATGCAGTCTCCATTGCCGGCCACAATTCAGTGGTTGTTGCAAGTGGAGGATCCTGGGCACGAATAGCCCGTTTGATGATATTCCACATGTGCTAAATAGGGTTCATGTCCGGCGATGTAGGGGGCCAAATCATGCTTTGGAATGTTCCTCAAACCAGTAGCGCACCATTGCGGCCCGGTGAGATGGTTCATTGTCATCTTGGAAAATCCCATTGTTGACAGGGTACATGAAGTCCATAAAGGGTTTGAGATTGTCACCAAGAAGTTGAACATAGAGCTGACCGGTCAATGTCCGATTCAAGAGAACCAAAGGACCCAAACCATGCCAGATAAATACGCTCCACACCAAGACGGAATCACCACCAGGCTGCACAGTGCCTTGGTGTCCTCATGGGGTCTGCACCACACCCGGACCCTACCATCCGTACGTACCGCTTGGAAACGTGACTCATCTGAGGACACTACACGTTGCCAGTCCTGTAAGGCCCAATCCACGTGTTCTTGAGCCCATGTGAGTCGCCGCCGCCGATTTGCAGCACATATGTTGGTTTTCGGCTGCGATACAACATGGAGACTAAATTGCGCTGCACTGACCTCTGAGACGTCCTGCATTGATTCCTGCTGTCAAATCACGCACTGTTGCGTGTCGGTTTGCCCGGAAGAGTCTACGCAGACGTTGCTGGTCGCGGTCATTCAGCACCCTTGGGTGGCAAGTGTGTTATACCTTATGGGACGTAATGCCTCCAATGTTGTGCTCACGGTCTACTCTTAACACGGTAGATCGAGTAAAGTTCAATGTTGGGGCAACTTCCGAAATGTTGGGGCAACGTTGGGGCCCTATTCGTCTAGAAGCAGCTATCATTCCGCGCTCAAACGCCGTTAATTCCATCGGATTACCACCACCACGGTACACGACATTTCGCTGCACTCACAGAAGTCCAACTTATCACACTGCACCTGCTTCGCGCCGTTCGACCGGTTAGCCACGATGTTACAGCGCCGTTCACTTCTGCTATCTCATGACTTTTGGCAATTCTACATATATATATATATATATATATATATATATATATATATATATATAGAGAGAGAGAGAGAGAGAGAGAGAGATAGATAGATAGATAGATAGATAGATAGATAGATAGATAGATAGATAGATAGATAGATAGATAGATTCATTCATTCATTTTATTGATCTGTGAGGATTGCACTCAATTACAATGCACTAGACGATAAAACTAACTCTAACTCGAGAAACTAAAGTATTACATCACATGTTCAAAACAGAAATAAAAATCAGACTCGGTCTACAAAAAACTACTAACATAACTTAAAAATGAAATTGGATGCCAGTAGGCAACAAGATAAACAAAACATTTGAAAAACCCCAATATGATAAAAAATCTTCTAGATTACCGTGTTTTAAAGCATACAAATATTCTATGTACAAGCGATGACGTAGACGGGCTTTGAAAATTTTAACATATGAAGGTCTAGGAGGAGGATTTTGCCGAAGGCAAACAGACGCATGACTGCAGATAGTACTGCGCGCTAAAATTAATAAATAATTTGACAAAAGGACTGCAAAAGTTCGTCCTTGGATGCCGCAAAATTTATGTTCAAGAGACAAGGAGGGGAAATGAAGGAGCTTCATAATGAAAAGGTTGAGGACACGCCAAAGAGGTGTTACTGCATCACAGGTAAAAATCATATGTGGGACATTTCCAACTTGAACAGTCGGACACGAAGGACATTGAGCTGTAGGCAATTTGTTCCATTTGTATAACAAAGCTGGGGTAACTACTCTTCCATAGATGAGGCGCCATGTTATTCCAACATCGCGAGAGAATCACTTCTAGTGAAATACCAAGTACGAAATGGAGGTTGTGATGTAGGTATAACATATAATGAAGTAGGTTGAGGTTGTGTGGGCATGAGAAGAGAAAGAAAGGCAAAAGTAAGCTGTTTCCGCTGTAAGGGGAAAAGGGGAAGAGAGACCTGAGAGGCTACATATGTAAAAGGGATGACGGACAAGACTGGTTGCCTACGAGCATTGGATATCAAATCAGTACATTTGTGTTTAAGTCTGGTCAAGAAAATATGAAAATGTCTTCGGGTACAAGCCCTTTCAGCTGTAAGATCAAAATCAGACACTGTTTTCCATGATCCGTCCGCATGCATCAACTGTCCTAAAACGTGTAAATTAATTCGACGCAGAAAATCAGGAGAAAGAAATGAATTAGCGAGCTTTAAAACAGAGGTATATAATACAGGAAGATGCCTTAGATAATCCATGGACAATTGCTGATATTGAAGCTGAGGTTTGAGAAACATCCAGCTATCAACACAACTATTATAAAAGGTATTTGTAAGTAATTGGCGAGGAGGAAATATGTCAGACAAGAAGAAGGAAAGACCCTGTAAATCAAAAAGTTGGGAAAAGAAAAAGTCTCTAAGGTGTCGTACAGCGGAGGATAAAGTTCCATGTAGATATGAATCAATAAACTGCAGTCGAAGAGTATGTAACCGACTCGGCAAATGCTGTAGGCCTAAACCTCCGTCTGGTATAGAAACATGTAAGAATTTGGTGTGTAGCCAATGGTGGCCATTCCAGACAAAAGATTACAGACGATGTACAACTGTAGAAACGAAAGTGGAAGGAGGCGAGAGCACAATCAAACGGTGATTTAGGCGGGAACCGACAAATTGGTTGGCGAGCAGGGCTCGTCCACGATAAGATAAGAAAGGAAAAAAGCGAGTCCATCTCGATAGAACGTGGTTTATATCGGTTAGAAGTTGAGACCAATTCTGACTTTCCCATTCAGGGTCATTGCCCAAAAAGACTCCTAAGAATTTTCCTCCTTGATTGGACCACAAAAAATTCAGAGGTGTATCCGACCTGCTTTTCCAGGACCCACAGAAAAGACCTGTTGATTTGTCAGAATTTAAAATGGATCCGGAGGCTTCACTGTAAACTTGGAAGACATCATGGAGCTCTTGAAAACCCTCATCTTTACTTATGTAAAAGCTACAATCATCAGCATAAGCTGAAGAAATTAAATGAGTATCCCCTATTGGTAGAGCGTAAGGAGAAAGACGACGTTCACAAAGTCATAGAAAAGGGTCAATAGCTAGGGAGAAAAGCGGCGCGGAAAATGGATCGCCTTGTCGCACGCCACGTTGACAAGGAAAAAAAGGTGCAGTGAGATGTGCGCCTATTCGAACTAAACTTTGAGCCTTAGAATACAACAAAGTAAATAACTGAATAAAAAATGGGCCAAAACCATACGCCTGGAAAACATGAGAAAGATAACCATGACTCAACATATCAAAAGCCTTTTGCTGGTCAAGGGTAACTACCCCTAAAGGTAGGTTCAGTGTATTCGCATAATGGATGGTATCACGTATAGTGTGTAAATTATCGAAAATCGTACGACCAGGAATGCAATAACTTTGCGAGGGCAAAACAATGTCAGGTAAAACAATGCTAAGCCGATTTGCCATAACTTTACCCAAAATTTTATAATCAACAGGCAACAGAGAAATAGGACGCCAGTTTTTCAGGTCGGCAGGATCACCTTTTTTAGGTAATAGAATGATAACTGCTTGGTACATGGATGAAGGAAGATGTCCTGAGCAGAGGGAAGCTTGAAGCATCAGAAGATAGAGAGGAGATAGGTGCGTCCAAAAATGTTGAAAAAATTCCGCTGTCAAACCATCTAGCCCGCTAGCTTTATTGTGACGAAGTTGAGACACCGCAACTTTTAACTCGTCCTGTGTAATGGCAGCATCGCACTGATCTAAGGCCAATTGAGAAAGGGAAGGTAAAGAGTTCCAAAGATCTAAATTTGAAAAAGATGTTTCAACGGGAGCATATAATGTTTGATAATAATTACGAACTTCTAGTCTAATTTGAGTGGGGTCTGCAGTCATGCGTCCATTTACTCTTAAACTCTGAATACTATGTGCAACCTTTCTAGTTTGAATTGTTCGAAAAAATTGCTCGGAGCTGGTATTAAATTCATTTGATACTACAAATTTTTCCGATAGCAACCAATCATGTGTTTGTTGAAAATACAATTCTTGTAATTTTAGCCTACGAGACCAAAATAAATCAATATGATGCGTAGTCGTAGGAGAGGAAGAGATGAGTTGATCCAACTCATTTTCTATAGCTTGAAGATGATGAAAGGAAACCTTTACTTTTTCTCGTTGAACTGCTGCAAAACGTCTTGCTGTATCTTGAGTTTCTGATTTAAACGCGTCCCATAGACTAAGCATTTCATCTGAACTTGTTGCTAAATAGTAGTAATGTTGAATTAACGATATTATAGCTTGATTAAAGTCATCATGCTGCAGCAAATAGTTAGGGAAACGCCAATATGAGCTTCTAGAGGGAACAGGAAAGAGTTGGAAATTAACGAAAATTCCGTCATGATCAGAAAAAGAAGGAATGACAATGGGAAGGTAAAAAAATTGGGAGAAAGTTCCAGAAAAATAAAAACGGTCCAGGCGACTGCGGGGAAGGTGATTAAACTTACCGTAATAAGTATACTGTCGAGCGTTTGGTTTATGAAAACGCAAAATATCAACTAGATCATACTCTTCTAAAAAAGATAAAATGTGTTCTACTAGCCTATGTTTATGTTCAAGACAATTATAGCGATCTATACCAGCCAGAGTGACATTCCAGTCACCTCCCAGAATAAAAAAGTCTAAATTGAGTGATTGAACGTAAGTATCTAACGCATTAATAAGAGCGATACCGGCATTCTCGTCTTGCGGCATATACACATTAATTAGAGCAAACGTATAACCACCAGAGTGAATTATCAAAGCATGTAAATAACCTTCTATAATAATCGTGTGTCGTAAAACATTCCAAAAAGATAATAAATGATTTTGTATCATAATAGCAGTTTCGCTGCTTGCATTTACAGGCGGATTAATCCAAAAACCAAAGTCACTTAACTTAGAATTTACAGGTGCAGTATTTAAATTAGTTTCTTGTACATATACAACGGAAGCCTTAGAACGCTGTAGAAAATAACTGAGAGCAAGTTGTTTGTGCATTGATACTAGGCCTTTTGTATTCAACGAAAGTACTCCCACCATTAGAAAAATAAAAAGTAGAAGCACAAAAGTTAACAACACTAATTTACACACTTTCATCTTCAATAGCTTTAATTATACGCTGGATGCGTCTACGTAGGTTATTGTCAGTAACATCGGGAATTTTTTCCTGTAGTGTATCTCTCAAAGCCATGGGTTCGACTTGAAAGCTTTTTACAATAGGCATGATTTTTTTGAAACTTTTGCTGCGAGTCAAGAATTGGTGAAATTGTTCTTCAGTCCAGTTAGATACATCACACCATTGAGATAAACGGTCGACTTCCAACTCATCAAGGTCCTTAAGCGATGAAAATGATATATCCGAACAAACAGATGAAGTGTCGTCACTAACACCCACAGTTTTCTCTTTTTTAAGGGAACTGTCTATAGGGGTGGGAGAGCTAGGTCTTTTCTTCCTTACTCCTCCACTCGAAGAATGATGTGAAGATAAATCTATAGGATCGTCAGGTTTGGGTTCTTGGGATGACATCCCTGGGTGTGCAAACGGTGGAGATGAAAGATCCGAAACTTTATCTTCAGGGGAGGCTTGAGATTGATTAAGAATAGAAACAGATTCTGAATGAAAAGGAATTAAGGCAGAATTTGATTCATGCTGTGAAACAGTGGTAAGTTCGGTAGCTTCTTCTGTCGGACAGACAGACAAAATTTCACTTGACTCAGAAGACTCTGGAGGGGTCACGGAAGAAATAAGTTGTCTGCCTTGCACAATAGGAGATTCTAACTTCGTCAATTGAGGAGAAACTGGTTGTTTTGTCATTTCGTTTAAGGTCTTAGCGATCAGGGAAAGAGGAGGAGGGAGGAAAGGGAAAGTTGTTTCGTTAACCTTGGCGTTTGCAACAACTGAATAAGACTGTGCTTCAGAAGTCGCTAAAGAAACTCTTTTGTTTTTCGTTTTGTGTGCTACCATGAGAAACTTGCTGCTTGCTCGTAGTGGTTGATAGAGAGTTCGCTTTTGACTGGCAAAACCGGCAAGAGTGCCCAATTTGATTACATACATACCATTTCATTTCGTCATTGGAAATAAAGACTGTGTAATGTGTTCCTTCATACGTAATGGGAATAGAGCCAGGAACTGTTTCAGGTTTTGCAAACAAAATATACACTAATCTTCGAAAAGATTTGATGTGCGATAGTGATTGATGTTGCGTACCGATAGAGATCTGCTTAAAAGGACTAACAATTTTACCATAAGGAGCCAAAGCTGCACTTAACACTGTGTCTGGTATGTCTGGCAATACATGCGATAAAATCACCTTCGTAGCAGATTGAACATATTTTCGTAAGGGAACAAAAATGTCATCATTGACTGTAAAGCCCCCGTGATCCAGCAGTTTGTCCAACAAGGTAGGAGTAGCAAGATACACACACACCCTGCTGCCGGCAATTCTCGATGCGTGAGTAATTTTTTCTGGGCCGATAACTTGAGCGATTCCAAGTAAATAGTCCTCCAAATCTAACCTACTATAGCGTCACAAACGATTACTAAGCTTTTGTTCGGTACAGTACTTACAGTAGATTGTTTATCATTCAATAAGACAGTGTTAGATTGATGAGGTGATGGTTTTTGAGACGATATATTTGAAGAACCTGCATGACTTCCAGTAGCTTGAAAACCTGTCGGTGCACCACTTGTATTACTCCGCGCGTCCATGATGATCCACGCGAAGTAAACAACGAAGCACAACTTCACAAAAATAGCAATTGCTTGCTATAGATAGCGAAACTGGACACACCGATTTCACTATTACATTGCTGGTATATTCATAGAAACGTTAGACACCAAAATAAAGTATACTGTCAAAAGAAAACACACTAACGTCGCCAAAAAGAAGAGACCGATATGTAAATGAATCTCTTGCTGATGACGTCACGATAGATAGATAGATAGATATAGATATATGCAATTGATACTTCGTATAAGTTGGAACTATAATTAGACATTTTCACCCTTACAAAATAAGCTAGAAGAAACCACTGGTTACTGCACTTTAACATTAACGCAGCAAGTGTGTACTTAAGAAATTCTTCGCTCTGACGTTATCATGACGTATCTTTGTATGTAACTAAATCTTTTAAAAATGAAAAAGTAGAAAAAAGGAAATATCTGTCGGTATCTTTTTCACATGTAGGAAAAGAACCGGCTTCTGTTCTATAAAAGATTCTAAATTGAAAAAGAAAATAAAAAAAATAAAAAATGTATTCATAAATTTTTTGTGGTTCTTGCTTATACTAACGAAGTAAACAGGATCATCGTTAGCACAAATTTTCTCTTTTTCTCTGTCTTTAGAGAGAGCAAAGGAAAAAAAAGAGCTTTTGAAAGAGGAAAGAAGTCTAGTTTATATATTCACGCACTAATTAAGTCGTTCGTTTGCGTAGATGACAGCTTTGTTTGCATCGGCAACTCTATTAGAATCTTCGAGCATCCCGAATATAATAAGGGGCTTGGAGGGGCAGAGAAGGACGAAAAATCACAGCTAAACATCTTCCATCTCGTATCTTCCTCGCCCATCCATATAGCCCAAAGCTACCTCGAGATTTTATTTCATCAGTTTTCGAAATGATTGGATAAATGTGATGATGGGATGGTTGGAGATGGGGGGAACGAGTAGATCTTGGGAGAAAAAAAGAAAAGACTTAGATGGCAGCACAGTACCACCTCTGAAGGAAGTCATCAGAAAGCTTATTCTTTGTAACAGGACCTAAAAGTAGAGAAAAGAAGGAGGTATTATAGGCGGTAATGCTTATAGCTACTAGGCATCTTATAACAGGGCTTTTCTCCCGCCCCTAAAGCCTTGCAACAATGGATATAAGTTTTCCCGTTTAGACAGCAAAGTTCTATTCAATGTGACTGAGGAAGAGACGAAATGAGAGGGCGTTATTACTTTATAATTGGTAATTTGAAAGACTTTGGTGGTGATTTTTAATCTCCATGAATAATTTCTTTTCATTCTGGTTTCTCATGCCCCCATAGATCTTACCCGGTCCCCCATTCCCCTTAGAACCATTCACTTTCGTAATTTAATTCATAAAATTAAAGGAAAGTTTGGAACTTCAACTCAGAATATCGCCATAAGGGTTAATTTGAGCTAACTACAATTCCTGGTTATTTGTCTGTTCACGTATTTGATTTTTACTGTTCAAAGAAAAGGTTTTGCCATATCGTTAACAACGTTTTATTTTTATACAAATTCTTTATCACATGCTAATGTTTATGACCAACAGTGAGGACGAAAGCATGCATAGGTGAGAAGAGACAACAACAAAACAAGCCTTGGTTTGATGAGGATTCTATTATGTTTCATAAGGAACGAAAACATGCAAAGTATTGATGGCTAAACAATAGAACCAAAACAAATACACACCACTACTTTAACGCGAAATTTAATGCCATACGCGTTCTTAGAAAGAAAGAAAAGCGAAAATATTTCACGTAGGAAATTCAAGAGATAGATAAAAACGGTTAGATAAATGAGATAAGAGACCTTTACAAAAAGTTAAGAAAAGGTTATCAACCAAGGCTATTGATTAGACATGAACATGTAGATCTTCAGGTGAATCTTACTAAAATGCTCGATGGGTGGAAAAGTTATTGCGAAAAGCTTCTTAATGTACACACCAGAGAACAAAATGAGGAGATTGAAATCTATATTTCAGAACCATGGATACCTACCTACGGAGATCGAGGTCAAAATTTAAAAAAAGAAATTTAAAAAAATCAAATCGGCAGAATTGACAACATTCCAGTGAATTATTTGGAGTGAGAGAAACGGCACTAATAAGGGAACTGCATAATTTGATACCAGATGCATAAGCTTAAATCCGCTGTTTTGTAGTCAGCAAAACACATGGTGTGTTCATAGAAAGCACAAAGCAAGTTATTCAAAGTACTTTCCCTCGCTAGCTACACATTTTGCCCACTTCTCGGGCAATTTATGGATGCCACCCCAAAAAAAGTCCTGCTCATTCGAGGCAAACCACTCACCAAGCCATTTTCGGACGTCTGCATACGAATCGAAGTGCTGCTCAGCGAGGGCGTGGCCCATCTACGCAAACAGATGGTAGTCTGTAGGAGCCAGGTCTGGTGAATAAGCGGGATGGGGTAGCACCTCCCACTTAAGTGTCTCCAAGTAGTTTTGGACCACTATTGACGTGTGCGATGCGACGTGGTCGTGGAGGAATATCAGCTTGCCATGTCTTTGTTGATACTCCGGCCATTTTTCACACAGAGCACGGTGCACGTTGATCAGTTGTTGGTAGTAGCGTTGGGCATTGACAGTTTGACCCGGTTGCAACAGCTCAAAGTAGACGATACCCTGTTGATCCCACCAAATACACAGCATCGTCTTCCGTCCGAAGCGATTTGGTCTCGAGGAAGATGTTAATGGTTGGCCGGGATCAACCCACGATTTCTGGCGTTTCGGATTCGCGAAATATATCCACTTTTCATCGCCCGTCACAATCCGATGCAGGAACGACTTTCTTCTTTGTCTGGCGAGCAACATTTCGCATGTGTGTTGGCATCTCTCGAGCTGCCGATCGGTCAATTCATGCGGCACCCATTTTCCGATCTTCTGAACCTTTCCCAGGGCACGTAGACGCATGGAAATGGCTGCTTGAGTAACGCCCAATTGCTCGGCAAGCATTTGTTGCCATTGGGTATCGTCCTCGTCCAACAGCGCCTGCAATTGATAGTCCTCAAACTTCCTGGACCGATTTTAACGCTTCTTGTCACTCAGGTCAAAATAGCCGTCTTTGAACCGACGAAACCAATCTCGGTACGTTGTTTCCGATAAAGCACTGTCACCATAGGCCTCCACAAGCATTCGATGCGCGTCGGTAGCCGATTTCTTCAAATGGAAGCAGAAAAGCAGAGCTTCCCGCATATGCTCTTTTTGTGGCACAAAACTAGCCATGCTTACCAACAAAACACTGTGTGTTGTCTGCAGTTGCTGATTGTGTGCACTGATTCGTGTTGCCAGAGGTCCAACTCATCCACACAATAGGTCTGGCGTGCCCACGGTAGCTTCATACGCTCACGAACGCCATCTATGGGCAAACAGCGGATTTAAGCTTATACTCCTGATAAGTGTTCTATAGAGAAAGAAAGTAAATTTAAAACGAATGGAAACCTCAGTAATATTACGGTTTATAAAAAAAGGATATTAATCAGACTAATAATTACTGCAGAATCTTATACTCTCAACATGCTACAAAGTATTGAATAATTTCCTGTTAACATACGTGGATGAAATAATTGGAGATCACGAAATGTGAATTTAAAAGAAGTAGGTCAACAATGGGTATTTTTGCTGAGTAATTTTGAAAACGTTTTGAGTGAACATAGTACCTAGGACAAATTAAGTGAAAGTAGAACTTGAAAATCCTACTTCCTAAAGGCATAATACTACTAAAACAATTTTTATATAAATCAACGGAAAGTGCTCTCCAAGATCCGGCGGAGGGGGCTGATCAACACCATTAAGGAATATTTACTCTCAAGATCGAGTTTTCTTTTTTAGATTGGGACAAATGCCTTAGGGGTTGGACTATTTTTTTCTCTGTTCGTCACAAGTCTTCCTCTTTTTACATTATTTTCTTTAGTTCACAATGGTTCGTGGTATCCTCAAATCTTGCAACGTTAATTTAATTTATTTATGAAATTTTGTGCAGCGACGTAAGTTGGGTGACACTACAATATTCCATTGTTAATTTAATAAATATCTATATATTTTAAAAATAGACTTTTTATCCTAATTTAAATACTATCCTGCGGCGATCTGTCTTTTGACTGGTTGTAGAACACTTTAGGAATTGGGTCACAAAACATTAGCTTGATAAAACGTATCCAAACAACGAAATAACTCGTAAAATAATAATAAAATCTTCTTTAATGACATAGTTTTCTTAAACAATTCGTACTTACTTACTTACTCGCAAGTTCATCGCCGTAGTAACAACCGTTCGATATGGGGATCTATCCAGGGCAAGATCAAGCCAGTTTTCATCACGAACACCTACTTCTCGAAGATCCCTTCTTATATTGTCCTCACAACAACGTCTCGGTCTTCACAACGGTCTCTTTTACCCGGATTTCCAACTAGGATGGAATATAATATTTGTTTTTCTCCCATCCGAGCTACATGGCCTGCCCATTTTAGTCGTCGTGATTTCATTATTTTTACAACATCGGGTGAGTCGTACAGTCCATGAAGCTCTTCATTATTCAGTCGCGTCCATTCTCCAGTCATTTCGTCCCGTTTCGGCCAGTATATCTTTCTCGAAACCTTATTTTCAAACACTTGTAATTTATATTTGTCTGCAAACAATTCGTACGAAAAAGTACAAAAAAAAAATGTTTATGCATGACTAAAAACAAGAGTATGGGGCGGGGCCAATTCAAGAATTTGTAAAGTGATTGTATATATATGAGAGAGCGTTCATACTTTTCTTTTTAGTTATGCATAAACATTTTTTTTTTTTTACTCTTTAGTACGAATTGTTTAAGAAAAATATGTCTTTAAAATGTTTCATTATTATTCTTATGTTTTTATAAACAATTTTCCGAGGACGATAACAGGGCCTTCGGTTATAGACGTGTTTTGAAATTGAAAGCAACCGTGGTAAACCTTAGCTATAATCAACAACAGCGAGACTTGGTGTTGGTTTTCCTAAATATCGGTGACGTTACGAAATTCGCGACCATAAGCACTGGATCACACTGACTGGCTAGATTATATATTTGTGCTTATGAGTAATGTAAAATTAGTGGTTTATTATGAAATTGTTATTCATTTGCTTGTCTAGGAAATAAAAAAATCGTTATTCAAATATTAATTGATATAATATTTAATTATTTAATATGATATTGAAGCTATGGAAGTTCTTAGCTGATATTCTAATTTTAGGTATTTTTTATTCTTTCCAGGTAAGAAATAATCAGTTATCTTAGACGTTACCCTTGATACACACATGAGTCACTGAAAAGGTAAGTATGCAATTCACAACTCTTATATACTGACATAATTAACAGGAGATTTGCTGAGAACAATCTTGTAAGCATTTGAAAAGTGATTAGCGTGAATTGTTTAAATGCGTAAAATTAACTAAACGTAAAATATAGCTGTCAAATTTTGTCACCAATTGACAAATATCATAGTAATTTGAGGTTCCTAAACCTAAATGTGAAATCGGTTTCTTTCTACCTGTATTCGTTTAGGCGTTAGAGTGAATTACTTTTGTGGAGACAGCTAACCAGATGAGAAGGACCTGCTGCTTACCGAGTTATCACGGTTGAAAAACTGTAGTCGCTGAACCAAAATCTGAAATCGACTTCTTTCTATCTGCTTTGATTGAAACTTTAACCTTAGTTACAGATGGACTGGACAGACAGACGAATAAACTGAGAGAAGCAAAAATCTTCCGGGTGCCCTAATGAAGTGCATATGAAACATTTTGCTGAAAATATATATAATATTTTAAAGTACTTTGCGAATGTTACAAATTGTATAATTGATGTCACATGCGTTGGATATATTTTAATTTCATGAAATATATTTCATGACTTTTCGAAATTATGGTTTAAGTACTGTTTCACCAAACAGCCTGCTCTCTTTGTAATCGAAGGTTTCTGGGTTCGATCCTGTATGGAAACGCAGGTCACGAAGTATTATTGATTCCCGTTGCCTACCGACAGTGGTGTAAGAGTAGGCACACACACCGAAACTACAGTTTAGAATGGAGCAAAGCAAAGCAGACCGTATGAGACATTCACTGACGAGTAAAGTGGAGCAAAGCATACTCAATTAGTACAGTTTTGGGCAATTTCGTTTTGTTTTTCATGAACTTTCCCTTTTGGTATGTAGCTACCGTTATAAATCTGCTTCCAGCCAGAATCGTGATTACGTGTGTGCGTGTACAAATAGCAGAACACGTGCTTGATGATTCGTGTTCTGGAAGTCTACTAGAAGTTTATTGTTGTGCAAGAGGATGCTCTTAGTCAAAACAATAGTAGCATTATCTGTAACAAGTCAATGCTGAGATTGAATTATGGAGCCATTGGTAGCAAAATGAATACATTGTTGCTTATGATAGTTATAGTATTGAAGCGGTTGTTAGGGATGGATATTTGTTTACGTCTTGCGGTCGAATGGAAGAGCAAAAAAATAATCCCTAGAATTTTGGTTTCACTTGCTTCTGTAGCGCACTTACCATCTCTAGATTTCTGCACTATGAAGAACAGGAAAGTGCACTTCTTGTAACATCTTTTGCAAACCTCAACTGAGTGAAGTCTAATTACTTCAATGCCTTTCTAACGTACGAGGATGTGAACAAAGATTTTCTTTATAACTTGGACGGTTCGGTATTCATAAGCCGTTCGATTAATTTAAGGATTGATAGGGTGTTATTCACACGATTCACTCAGTGTTTGGAAGAAGACAATAGTCCTTACAACAGTTCATGTTTTCTTGATCTTTAAACGAGCATTGCTTTGTAAAGGGTACAGTTTAGGTTCGTATAGATTTTATAAACTCTTCTACCGTGCGCCGACCGTGCGGTTTGGGGCGCTAAGCCAGCGACTCAAAGGCCCCGGGTTCGAATCCCGGCTGTGACATGGATATTTATTTGCGGATTTTAGAGACTTAACAGCTAATGGACTCCAGACGGGTCTAACTCATTAGTTACTAAAATAGCCCCAAAATACAAAATTTACATTTTTTAAATTATTTTCTTCTACCGTGCGTCCTGAGCCACAGTTGCCTAAAGATCTTAAAATAACTTCAAAAAATTCTTCTACCGTGCACTCTTTGCAATGCGAGTTTCAAATTATCACCTTGTGAACGATAAATGTCATCAGACTCAAAACATGGTACTGAAGTGAATTTATACATGCATTGTTTTCTATTATAATGGATTTGTCTTGAGAATAATGTTTAATTCTATTCATTGATTCGCGCAGTTATAGCTTTACGTCATACCCTAACTATTAACGGCTATAATATTTCTGTTTTGTAGTTTTTCACTATTTTCACAATATACCAGGTATTTGCTATTTATTTCTTAATTTCACTCAGAATCACATGCTAATACTTTAAATTGTCTTTCAACAAGTATACATACCCTTTAAACAATCCGGACCTTCACGCATTTTGTCTACCCGAATGCAAACGAAGAACATTACGTTATAGAGCCGAGGTTCGTTTACCAACATTAAATATGAAGTGTCACTTTCGAAAAATTGATATCTCCTCTTTGATATCGCTGCTGTAATACTACTGTTCTACTGCATGCTTAGCTCTAACCCACGATCACTTAATAATACTCATTAATGCCAAGAGAGCGGCAGCGAGCGAAGGCGGTTTAGTTAAAGTCAGGTTCGATTGACTTTTTTTTATCTCTACTCGTTAAAGGTAAGGTAGCACCAACGTGCTTTCTTAGTCATAATACTAGTTCATTCACTTGCAGCCGTTCATGGCGCTGTGATCGTTTTTCACTCACATTATACTTCCATTCGCCATCCACTTTGCACTTTAAAGCTGCTAGGAAACATCTCTTATTTCAAGCACATTTCAAGCTTATTTCAAGCACAACACACCTTATACAATACACCTTCCTTTATTTATCCCAAATGTCCATTTCTGCCGTAAATTTTCCATTTTCAGATGACGTACAATCTTGAATTCCACGTACAAGTGGAATTTGTTGGGTAATCGTATGAATTTATATTTGTAGCGTATGCATATAATGTCAACCAGTTGAACGATTCGGAAGGGAGGACACACTACCAATTCGCAAAGGCTCAGAAATAAGATAATTCTATTAAAATTCTATCAAACATTTATGATAAAAACTTGAATTGAGTACTTTACCGTGGCCTGACCAGAACCAAAGAAACAATTTTTTACTTTGTGTAGTCTCATATCGGGAGTATTAAAAGGTGCTTTTGTTTTGAACATATTTCATTCAATGTAGGTACTTCAAGTATATCTGTAAAGAATGTACAGTTTCCACGAAAGTCTCACAGGGAAATATTTTTTACTTCGTATAGCCGCAATGCTATTATAACTAAGAACAACAAAAATTACGTTATCAAGTGTCTTCTTTATAACTTTAAAGACCGCACGAGGGCCACGGTGGATCAGTGGTAGAGCGGTTACCTCTGGCTCATGGTATTTCCGGTTTGATCCCGGTACGTGCCATATACGTAGGTCTTCTCGGAGTACCTCTGTTTTCTCCCACTTTCTTTATTCCACTAATTCTCCCATAATCCTTCATTCGGCTGAGCAAAAGTTGCCACAAGACTTTAAATAAAATTCAATTGAAAGAATCCACAACGACAAGGTTCTTCATCCCCAATAAACATATAATTAAGAATATATATACTTACATATCTATATCTATATATCTATATATCTATATATTATCATCATCATCATATTCAGCCGTTTTCTATCCACTGCTGGATGAAGGCCTCCCCCTTTTCTTTCCACATATCTCATTCTGCTGATATCATCATCCATGTAGCTCCTGAAAAACGCTTGATTTCATCTACCAATCTTACATTTGGACGTCGTCTCGGTCGTTTCTTTTCTCTAGGAATCCACTGTAGTACATTTGTCGTCCACCTTCTATCTGTTCGTCTAGCTATGTGACCGGCCCATCTCCACTTCATCTTCTTCGCAGTCTTGATTACATCTTCTACCTTTGTTTGTGCGCTAA